>QUSF01000045.1:2124309-2139604 GCA_003676055.1 Chloebia gouldiae | reverse complement strand
GTGTGGGGTGTTCCAGGGATGCTCAGGGGGCAGTTTCAGGGATGCTCAGGGGGCAGTTTCAGGGGTGCGCTGAGGCAGACACGACTCCTCCACCCGCTTTCCCCCGGAGGCGGGACTCGAACCGGTGGCTCGGAGCTCTGAGGGGCTGCGGCTGAGGGCGGCTATGGCGGAGGGGGCGTGTCCGGGGCGTGTCCGGGGTTCCCAGGGGCGTGCCCGGGGCGCGGCCGCGCGGCGGAAGCGGCGCCAGGATTCGAAGCCGCGGCGGCGGCGGAAGCGGCGGTTGGTGCGGCCTGCGGGGCTCCGCCGGGCTCGGCGCGGGGAGTTACGGGCGATGAAGGTGCGGAGGCGTTTGGGGCGTACGGGAGGATGGCCCCGAGGCCGTGGAGCAGCGCCCGGGGGCGGGTGGGGGTGCGCAGCGGAGGCTGCAGGGGGTGCGGGGAGGTTGGGGCGCGAACCGCGGGGGAAGGGGCTGGAGGTGCCGTGGGGTTGGCTAGCTGCGGGGCAGTGATGGGGCAGGGGGCTTTCAGCCCGCTCCGAGCGGAGGGCCCTGGGTGCCCCGCGGCCGAGGGCAGGAGCTGGGGCAGGGCCGGGACCAGCCTGAGCTCTCTGTCCGCAGGGCCGGGCCCGGCTGGGGCTCCCCTCCGCGGGGCAGCCCCCGGGGCGGCAGCAGCCCAGAGCCCTGCAGCGCAGACGGACAGTGCTGGCCGAGAGGAACCCGAGCGTGGCACCCGTGACCGTCTGCGTGGAGAGTGCGCCAGGCCAGCAGAGCCCGGCCTTTGTGAGTGCACCGAGGGCACCATCTGCCGGGGCACCTTGAACCCTTCAGCGTGCCAGAGCCAAAAGTGATCCTTTTCACAGCCAGGAACATGGCTCCTAAAAATAATCATTTGTTTTAATGTGATTGAGCAGGGTCAGAAGCCACTGTGATGTCCATGTAGTATGGCCTTCCCTTTGCACAATCCCTCAACATCTCTCTGAGTTGATCCCCCTCCAATAAACTGTGTTGTTTAATGCATCAAATTTAAACATCTGTCAGGTAGGAAGCCCAGCCAGTGCTGCCTCTCACTTTTCCATGCATCTCTAAAGGATGTCAGGGAGTCAAGATTTTATTCTGTGTTGCTGATTAAAAAAAAAAATTAAGCCAAGTGTTTCAGTAGTAACCCTAATCTCCACTGCACCCCATTAGAAACACTTAAGAAATCTTCATGCATGCTTATGTCAGGGATTTCTGTTTTGAGGGTTATTCTAAGAGGACTAAAAGTGCATTAAATATTGGATGATGAGTTCAGTCCCCTGTAATTAATGTCTGAACATTATAGGAGCTCCTGCCCTTCTGAGATGATTTATTTCTGTATTGTAATTTAAATCCTGAAAGGTTGAGATAATTTATGGAAATCAATCATCTACATATTCCACAGGACTTCTGTCTTGGCACTATGAAACTTCTGGGGGAGCTGATCTTTTCCTGACAGCTTCAAGAGGCCTGGATGCTCCAGGGGCCTCCCATGTGAGGCTTCCAGAGGTGAATGAAGCTGCCCAGGGTTATCTGAGCTTATTTAATACACTTCTAATTAATCCATGGTAAAGACTTATGCTCAGAGTTGCTGCTGAGATGGGCAGTGGGTGAGCTGGCATTGGGCTGTTTCCTGGAGCACTGTCTTGGTTTCATCCCTAACAATGTGGATTTCTCCCCATCTTGGAGTTTTGTTGGGCTGTGCTGACCCTGCTGTTTCACATTCATCTTGGGCCTCACCCTTTGCATCCCTCCCTCCCTTCCTCCCTCCCTCCAGTCTCTGGTTTTTCTTGCTGTGTTGGCAGCCAGGAGAGCAGTGCTGTTTTAATTTAAGCCATGGTGGTGTTGCTTGGCAGAATTGCAAAGAAAACAAAATGGGATTTTTGTTTTTTTCAGGTCGTTGCTCTTAATCTTTCACTTCAGATGGTAAAGACATTGGGAAGCAGTGCTGTGCTCTGTGAATTGCTTCCCTGATGTGCTTCCAGCCTTGCAGAACATTACCAGGATGAGGGGCTAGCCTGTTCCTTTTGGATCCAGGCTTTGGATAGCTGAGCATCCTTTAATGGGAGCAGGACCTGGGAGCTGCTCTGAGGGTCTCCTTTTTCTTTCCTTCCCTGTGTGTTGCAGAGAGGCAAAGGCAGAGACGTGCATGCTCTGTATCTCTAGTCAGATTCGATCCAGCCCATAATAACCCAGTAGATATTGTCCAAGCTGTTATTCCACGTATTTTGAAACAAAACATGAAGTTTGCTCTGGGTGCTGCTTGCCTGCCTGGTTGCTCCGGGTGGGGGAAAAGGGAATCCAGGGACACAGGCTGCTCTAATGCTGCAGTGTAGCAAAACCCTGGTGAAATCTGCTTCCACCTCTCCCAGGCTTCAGCACTCCGGGTGGAGGAGGAGCTGAAGGAGCAGCAGCAGAAGAAGGCAGCCCGCCTGAGGAGATTCCAGGACGAGGTGAGGCAGCGGGTGAACCGGCAGGTCAGGCTGCGCCAGAGGCTGGAGCTGCAGAAGGCCTGCGAAGCTGTAAGTGAGGTTCTGTCAGGAGAAACTCCTCCAAACCCAACATAAATTGGGAAAAATCCAAACACTGGAGCTTAAGTCAACACCTTAAGTCAAGGTGTTAATGAGGAAAAAGGAGAAAATCTGAGGTTTCAGACCCTGTGGTGGCAAGCAGTGTCCCAGGCTGGGTCAGCGTGATGCTTTGGTTGGTGCTGGAGATGCTTTGAAGCCTCCCCAGGGAAAGGTTACTGGCTCCCTGCGGCAACAGCAGAACAGAGTTCTGAAGCTCTCTGTGGAATTGCCTGGAGTTAAACAGCCAGGCAGAAGTTGGGAATGATGTGGATGTGTCCTGACTGCCTTTGAAGCAAAGCAGCTTTTCTGCTGTTTCTTTTCCTATCCCTTTTCCAGAGCAGCCAAGTAGTTTTCAAACAACACTTTCCCTCTGTCTCCACATTCCCTTTTCTCCCCCATGGGCTTGTTTTGGATTGTCCTTTGAATATATTTAATTCTTTCTATTCTCAAACAAGTGCTGGGGAGGCTTGCCAGGATCTGACTGTGGCAGAAAAGAGAATGCACTGAACATGTCACCAGCTTTGGCCACCCTTGGGGTGTTTGGGCTGTTTCCATGGCTGGCTAGGGGTGTCCTCATGTAACTCTGCCAGCTCCAAGCGGGAAGCCCGCAAATGCCCTCAGCCCCAAAGAACCTGATGATTCTTTGTATCCTCAGCATGGAGAGCCGAAACCTCCCTCCCAAGAAGTTTCACCTAAGGGTGGTGAAATGTCACCACGGTTGACATATTGCTGGGCCATGGTTGGAGATCCCTCTGTCTTTTTCCTGGCAGGCAGAGAGGGAGAGCTGTGCTGCTGTGCAGTACTCCACCTCGTGGAAGAACACGTGCCTGTTCCAGAGTTTCCCTGCTCCCATCATCTGTGCACCCAGTGCTGGCTCTGGCCCAGAGCCAGAAGAGGAGCATGGGGAGCCATTCCAGCAGCGAGCTGCCAAGGTGAGCCCTGCCCCTGCTGCACTTCATCGCTGCTTCGGCATTTTGGATCCTCAGTGTTTGCAGTGGGGAATGGGTCACGTTTTCTTCTTCTACAGCACATCGATAGTATTTGGGTTTAGACATTGGATGAAACGTTAGCTCACACTGTCAGCCTGAACGTTGTGATGCTCCTCAGAGCATCCAGCTGGGTGGCTCCTCCCAGGTGCCGTGGCTGAACCGGTCTGGCTGCTGGCAGGCGCGGTGTTTTCCCAGCCGTGTCCTGGCACAGAGGTGGCACTAGGTGGTGCCACCTCATTGCAGCTTGTCCCGTGCAGCCCAAAATCTGGGAAAACCTGCCTTCAGGACTGTTTAAGGTTTTTGGGTTTTTTTTTTATAGTGATGTTTATGGTGCATTTGGTGGTTTAGAAAGCCTGTGCACTCACCTGGGAGCTGGGGTTATTCCAGTTGGAGCTCCATGGGATACATTCCAGTTGAAGTACCTTGGGGTGGAAGATCACTTCTGGCTGGATACCAAGCAAGAAAACTTGGGATCTGGCATCTCATCAACATATTTTGGGAGCAGATGAGTTGCCTGGATCAGAGTTTCGGTACCTTGAGGCAGCTGAGAGACCCTGACTGTTTGTTGAGGTCTTGCCTGGCTGACTGGGAGATGTGTCCATGCGGCTGACCTTGTGCTGTGTTTCCTTTGCCTCTGCTCTGGGCTCAGCTCAGCAGGGCGGTGCAGCAGGTGCGGCGCAGGCTGGCCTCCCGCAGGATCGGCTCCCCCGGCGCCTGGAGGCAGGAGGTGAGCGAGGGCTGAGGGCAGACAAATCACCTTGCAAAGTGCTGAAGGTTTGGCTCTAATTAGCAAATTCAGGAAGTTTCTCCAGCAGGAATGAAATAAACTGTGCTTACCTGACGCAGCTTGTGGGTAACCCATTTCGGAGAAGGCAGCAGGATAAAGTGTGTGGAAACGTCTCTGAGATGAACTCAAGAATGCAAAGTAGACTTTTAAAGGTTGAGATTGTGATCTGGGTATCTGGGAGGAATGTGATGACCGGCCCTCCCTTCAGGTGCCTTTATTTCTTCAAACCTCGACAACTCTTTCCATTGCATCAATTGCTTGTTTTGTGTGGGTGGCAAATATCTGGAGGGTTTTTCCTCACCCGGGGCTGGCTTCTGGTAGAGAAGGGTTGGCATGCAGCTGCTTTCCTCAAAGCAGTGCATGGAAGGAGGTCAGACCCACCTTTTGTTCTGCTGAATTTCATCCTGCTTTTGCTCCTTCAGTTCTCAAGACCACTTTTGTGTTGTAGCTGTTTTCCCGGTCTCTATGCCAAGACCTTTCATGAACTGATGTACTTTGGAGAGCACCAGGTGCAACCCAGCCTGGTGTTTTGACTTATTGCCTCTGGACCCAGTTTCCTGCCCGTCCTGTAAATCTTCATTCCCTTCTCTTTCTCAGGTTCACCAAAGGTGAAATAGATCTTTGCTGATTATCTAGAAACTACCCTTTATAAAAGGGCTGCTCTGGCTCTTCTTCTTTGTACTCTTGGATTTCTGATGAAGTCAGTCAGTTCTGCAAATAGGACTCGGAGAAACACAGTAATTATGGTCTCAAAAACCTTGTTACCTGTTTCCAACAGCAAACATCCTTCTTGTTTGAGCTCCTAACGCATTCAGTGAGATAAGTTGATTTATGACCTCACATAAATAATAAAGGCACTGTCTAGGTGAGCCAGAGGGTTACAGGAGATCCGTGGGAGTCCTGAGCTAGTCATCCACAGCAGTGAGAAACACTGGCAGGAGTTTGGGACCATCCTCCCATCCCAGCCTCACTGCACCTACAGTTAATCTACATAAGGAAGTTTAACAGCTTCCCTGATTTATTCTGGGAAGAATATATTGATTTATTGCATTGCTCTGTTTTATTACTCCATGATATATGAGGAGAAAAAAGCTCCCATATTCATCTAAATCTCTCCCTGCATGAAGGTTTGGCATGTTCCCAGCCTGGCAGGACAGCAACGTGTTCCCTTCTCTTCAGGTGCAAAAGGCTGCCACAGACATAACAATGGACCTAACCCCCTTGGTAGTGCTGCTTCTGCTTTGGTGCTCCCTGGATTTCCTTGTGCTTTGTATTCCAGCCCATTTCTTTGGTTTTATCCCAAGGGTTTTTCACCCAATACTTCTACAAGGCAAGTGGGGTCAGTAGCTTAATCAAGATGCTGCTTTCTTCCTTCATCCAGGCTGATAATGAAGTCAAAGAGCAGAGCCCACCTAGTTCTTACCCTATTTCTGTGCAGTGAACTCCTGAGACCAAATCTGGGCCATCTTTTTAATCAGTTTTGTGCATCCCACATCAGACTTCCATCTAACAGGTTTTGCTTTACCCCAGTGTTGAATTAGGCCAAGTCAAGAGCTCAGCTGAACCCCAGAGTCTTTTGCTGCTCTTTGCCTGAGGCCTCTTCCTTCTATTGTAGGAGACATTCAGTTTATCCTGGCCTCACTCTCTTGACAAATTTATGCTGGTTGCTGCTTATCTTGTTTTCTTGTGGCTTACAGATAGTTTACAAGGTGATTTCCTTTTGTTTTTTCAAAAGTCACAGTTAAACTCTTGAGGCTAAAATCTTCTGTTTGGTATTTCCTTTTCCTTTCCTTTAAATAAAGAAAGGCACTCCTTGTGTCCTTTTCTGATAATCTGGACCACAGATTTCAGGGAGCTGTTTGCACCTTAGCTGGCAGCAGCACAGGGGAGGTCCATCCTCTTTAAAAACGTCAGCTTTAGGAATAACCTGACATTTTCCTCCCAATAATAGTCCCGGCATTTTTCTCCCTGCTGCTGCTAACTCAAAGCAAATCTTTGGCTGAAATATTTTTCCCCCCTCAGTCATATTTTCTGCATTTTTCTTCTTCTTTTTCCTTTCTCCCTGTAAAGTATTGCATTCCCTGTGATAATAATCCATGTTCCTAAGATTGCTGCTCTTTCTCTCCCTGCAAGATTCCTTTTCAGGTTAAAAGCATCCAAGGAGTTAATTGCCTGCTTTCCCAAGCAGATACCAGAATGGTAATTGCCTGGAAATTACCTGTCCAGTGTTCCAGCTCATCCTGTTACTGAGTCTTTGCCTTCAGGCTTTGGTGGACAGCTGTAGCTCCCCATCATGGCAGCACCCAAATTCTCTTCCTCAGTGTCTTATTGCACCAAGTTGGTGTTGTTTTTCCAGTGTCATGTCTTTGTACCTTCAGTGCTCCAGAGCATCTTCTAAAGCAGTAAGCCTTCCTCTCTGTTTCCTTATCCTTAGCAAAGCAGCTATCCTGTCATGTTTCTGTCATAATGGGATTATCAAGGAATTCTTGGTATCACCTCTTCTCCCACTGATCCACCCTTTCCCTCTGTCAGCAGTCCTGTGCATCTCTTTCCACCATGCTGAAGGAAAAAAAGAGAGCAAGGGGGGAAAAATTATCCTGGCTTCAAGCTTGCTGCTGGCATTTTAATTCTTTATTTTGTAGGAAACAATCTGCTGCCTCTCAAAATATTGTGGATTGCCACTGGGGAGCCTGCCCACTTCCCATCTGAAGGAGTGTACTCCATACTCGGTGTCACTCAGAGATTCCAGCTCCTTGCCACTGTGAAATAGTGCCTGGAGAGGTTTTTGCCTTGCCTTCCCTGCACCCCACGTCTGTCCCACTGCTCCTGCAGTTGGGGAGGGCACAGTCACAGTCACCCTGCTACATTCCTGTTTCCCAGCTCTGGTGACCCATGGTGCTGCTGAACACATGGTGCTGCCAGATCACATCCAAGTGACAGCACTCACAGCCTCCTGTGTGTTAAAGCTGCTCCAAGGGTGTTCACTTTTCCCTTGGCACCAAAGCAGCCAGATTTCAATTCCATCTTTACACCCGTGTCCTCCCTTCTCCAGGAACCAGACCCTTGCCCTGCAGCTGCAGTGCCCATGGAGGAGAGTGAGGAGCTGCTGCTGGCAGGACACCACGATCTGCCTGCTGAGCTGTTGGAGCAGGGCACAGCTGCACATGGCACTGGGCAGGATGATGGCTTCTACATCAAAATTGAGTTTGAAAAAGTAAGACTCATGCAAAGTTGGTCTTAAGTGGTTCAGATAATTCAATTTATTTTGGTGTCTCTGGGTGAGGCTGCTCTTGGAGTAGAGCAGTTACTCCCTCAGGCCTGCTTAACTCTTGAGCCCACCATCCTCAAAGTGGGCTTGGGAGCAGGGGTGGAGCTCAGTGAGGTTGGCACTGCTGTTCCCTGCTTTCATGGCCTTGGATTCCTGCCTGCTTGTGATGCCACTTGGCAGCTGCCCAGGTGAAAGCTGAAACCAGGGCATGCAGTCACATCATGCCCAGAGCCATGTTCAGAGCACCTAAAAGACCCGAGGGTGGAAGAGATCAAAAGAGATCAAATCAGAAACCTTGAAAAGTGGGGGGAAAAAGCCAACAAAAAACCCAACTTTGTATCAGGTGAAGGAGATGGCTGTGGCTGTGCCTGGGGGTGTCAGGCCCTGCCCTAGGAGGGGTTGAGGAGGGCTTGATGTACTTATCCTTCCTCTTTTGTTTTCAGGCAGCTGTTTTTGAGCATCTGGGGGGTGGAAATGGTTCACCTCAATTACCTGGGTGGTTGGCAGAGGTTTATGGCTGTGGCAGTGTGTGCCCAGCCTTGGCTGGGGATTAGTCCAGCTTGGAGCAGAAATCCTGGCTGGGCAGATAGGCACACAACAGAAGTTTATGCTGAGGTTTACACTGAGGTTTTGGGAGATGTTGGCTGTGGAATTCCCCTTACATTTAGTTATTTTTTCACACTTCAAGAAGTTCATAATAGAAGTTTGGGATGGGGAGGTGTGCATCCATATTTAAACCAGAATCCTCCCCCAAGGATATCTTTAGAGGTGTTTTGATAAAGCTTTGGTGCTCAGAATCCCATATAGAGATGTGCACGTCTCTCCTGTACATGGCCAACCTGTACCCACATAAAGCCCATTTCCAAGGTGGGTCATGCTGTCGAGGTCTGGAGGGATCACACAGAGGCCCTGCTTTCAGTGAAGAGCATTTTGCTGGGGGAAGATGAGAAAGAGCTGTGGTGATGCTGATGCTGCTCCCTTCCATTGTCTCTCAGGTCTGTGATGGGTCGCTGAAGGTCTCCAGCCTGCCTGGGAGGCCACAAAGTGAATTCCAACCTTCCCTCAAACTCTGGGCTGGTGTTGACCAAGAGGAAACCAGGAAGCAGGTCTGTCCAGGGGAGCCAAGCCCTCGTGGTTTTGTTTGAAAGAGATTGGGTGTTAGGAATGCTGCTGGCTCTAATAAAAAACCTCAGAGGAGCTTTGATGTATGAAACCCCTACTGGGTTTAGTTTGTAGCTTTTGGTCTCAGGTCTTGGGCAAAGCTACCAGGTTATTTTTTTAAATCTGTTGTGACTAAGTGCAACTGTTACCTACTCCTACAAAATCTGGGATCTCAATAACACCAGAAATTTGAAGGAGAAACAGGCTCCTTTCATTCTGCCTGGCAAAACCAAGGGGTGCTTGCTGTAGCTGCAAGGAGCCCAAGAAGCTGCCAAAAATGCTTAAAAAAAAAAAAAGAACAAAGCCAACTTTATCTTGTTTAAATACACGGCTGGAATATAAAGGTTTCTTTGCTTTTGGGAATAGCCTCAAGCTCAGCCTGCAGGCCAAGTGGATGATTTCACAGTGAGGGTTTACAGCCTGTGTCCTGGACAGTTTGGACAGTTTGGCTCATGCTAATCTGAGTGATACAAAGTGTGAGTGATGATGTTTCTCTTGGATGCCTAAAGCCAGTGACTTTTATTTTCCTGCTTCCTCATGCCATGAAGAGGAAAATTTCTCTCTCCTTTTGTCACCTTTCTTGCAGTTTGCAGTGTAAAATTATGAACAATTTTCATGTTTTTTGTTTCTTACAAGTGTTTTCTAACCAACTGACCCCAAACATGCTTGTGGTTTCTTGCCAGTGTGACAACAGCTGGGGCTTCTCAGGCTGCTCCTCCTAACCCTGCTGTTCCCTTTTCTCTTGCTTTTAATCTCCTTGGCTCTGATCTATCCAAGATAACTAGTTTTGTAGCACTCTCCTCTGCCCAGATTTTTTCCATCCAGTATTCTTCACCGGCAGCCTGGTGATCTCTTCTCCTCCTCCTTTATCTCCAGCTGTGCTGGGCTCTCTCCACCAAGTGAGGTGGACAAACTCAGCCCAAAGGTTTTGGCATTCTTGGGGAAAGATCTGTGCATTAAATTTTTGGGAGTCATGGAGCTCAAACTATCTCTGTACCCCGCAGCAGGAGGGCTTTTGATGTGAGCTTTAGCCAGCAGGTTTCCCTGCCCTTGCTGCATCAGTGGGATCAGCCAAAGCCCAGACATTAAACCCTCAGTATCCATATGGGATTTCTTCCTGCAGGGACCCTGGATTTGTCTCAGCAATGGTTTTGCCACCTAGGTGTTCTCCTGCATGTAGAGAATCCAGCTTGGTTTTATATGTTCATTTTTTGGAGGAGATACAGGGTTCCAGTGCACTGCAGGGGAGCATCAGGATCCATGTGGCTCCAAATTCAAGCAGGCTGAAGTTGGAACTGGCTCTTTTCCCATCAGCAAAGCGAGAATTTAGGAATTTGCCAGGTGGCAGAGCTGCCATAGCAGTGGAGGGATGCTGGTACAAAGCTCTCCAATGCTTCGAGATGACTTGGTCTTTCCAACTTGATGCCATCCCTGCAGCTTCCCAGTGCTGGGTCATGTGCACTCAGAGATGTTGAGGCTCTTTTGGGGAAAGAGCAAGGTTCCATCTCCCAGAAATCAAGCTGAGCACTGATATCACTGGATATTTATCCAGGCATCCTTCCCAAATGTCCTTCTCTTGTTCTCCCAAGCGGCAGAGCGAGTTCCTGCGGTGCCGGCGCCTCTTCATGGCCCTGGAGCGGGAGCGAGTGAGGGAACACCAGTGGCAGCAGAAGAGGCAGCAGAGAGTTGCCCAGTGAGTCCGTGCAGGTGGTGGGGTCACCTCCTCCATCAGGGTCCTTCAGAAGGGTGGAAGATTCTTGTGAGTTTGTCTCACTGATGTGTAACCCCCTGGGGTGGGATTCACACAGCCAACCCCCCAGCAGAGACCCTTGGGCCATGTGGAGTCCTTTAACACTTCTCTATCTCGTTTTGAAGTCCCTGTGCAGCTTGTGTAGGAGCTGGGAGCCAAATCATGGGGCTGGGAGAGATGCAACTTCCCAAACCATGACTCTGGGAACTTAAGCCTGTGTTTAGAAACTTTGGGGTGAGGTTACCTTGTTGTGCTGATCTGTGACCATTCCCAGCATTTTTAATATCAGACCCTTCCCCCTCATGGCCATAAAAACTTATACAATGTAATAAAATATTTTACAGGCATTTGTTCCAGAGTTGAGCACTTGGTATCTGTGTAGAAGTATCAGTTGTGGTGGAGTTTTCTCAGCTTCTCCCATGAAGGGGATCACTAAGGAGAAGCTCTGCAAATTCACAGCAAAATAGGAAAGGTCTTCTAATTTTTGGTTTGGTTTTTTTTTGTTTGTTTTTTTTTTTCCTGGCTTTCCTTTGAATGAACTGACCTAAATCTGACCATTCTGGCTCTTCTGTGATCAGGCTTTGGGGGAGTGGGACAGGCACCACAGGGTAGGATTTCATGGCTGTTTTTTGGGAAAAAACTGCCAATCTAAAGCAGTGCTCCTTGAGCCACATCGTGACATTCCAGTGGCACTTGGGAGCTTGGGAGACCTTGTCCTACTCTGAATGCTGGCAAGGCCCCAGGGATTCCTGAGGCAATACTTTTTTACTATGGTTTTTTCCCTTGAAGTGTGTGCAGAGGGGAGCTGGGTTTGTAATTACAGGATATAAAGCCCCAAGCTGGCCTTGGCCTCACTTTCTGGAGTGGATTTATAGTGCTGTACTTAAGGTTCTACATTTCATTTAAAAAACATTTCCAATTTTATAACTCAACCCGAGAAGGTCAACTTCAGCACTTTCTTTCTGAATGTAAAGATTTGACTCCCTACATGAAGTAAGGTTTGAAATGTCTTGTCCTGGCTTATTCCCAGCCTTGATTTTGGTTTTGATGCCCCTTGGCAAAGAGTGGCATGGGACACTTGTTGCATTTGGGAATAAAATGTCACTTTGGTGTAAAGTCTTTGTGCTTTTCAATTGCTGCTTGTCAGGGGAATGTATGTTGTGTTTGGTGGAAATGACACAACCCAGTTTCCACTAAAGGGCTGGAGGGCTGTGTAGGGGCAAGGGAGACTGAGGAGATAGAGGAAAACTCGGTTAAAAGTACATCTTAAAGCCTGATTTGGAGTAAAGGTGGGATCCTTGGAATTTCTCTGCTGTACCCAACCCTGTCATGCTTCCCTGTCCTGGAAGGTGCTTACAGAAGGATCCAAGCTGCCTCATAGTCAGAAGCAATGGGAAGTGGGGCAGCTGGGAAAACAAGGTGATGGTGTTTTCTGGGGGGTATTAAAGAGCCCAGCCTACATGCTTTGTTTAAGGACAAAAGGGCAGCTTTGGGGAACTGTGGGTGGCAGGAACATGTGTGGATGTCATACAGGAAGGAGATGGAAGTCCAGGATGGTGAGAAAACAAGTGGGCAGGAAGAGTTTGAGGGCAGGAAAGCATTCACAGGCTGGTGTTGCCATGTGAGGGGAAGAATGGAGTTTTGGGAAGCTTTTTTGACCATTCTATGTTTAAAGCAAATATTTAATGCTGTGATTAGTGCAGAATTACTTCTGCCTTCGAAAGCAGCAGCATCACCCAGATTCCTGTGCCCTGACCTCACAGGCAGGGATGGAGGTTGGGGTGGGAAGCTCCTTCTCGAAGCATGTGTGTTCCTGCAGGATTAAGAGGCAGAAGGAGAATCAGCGCCGGGCAGAGGAGCAGAAGATGCGAGACGTGGCTGAGCAGCGAGAGCCCTCCCCAGGAGAGGGAACGTGGGAAGCCCTGGCCCAGCTCCAGCTGGAGGAGAGGGGAGTGAGGGACAGACAGCAGCGGAATAAGGAGCGCGTGAGGTACAGCCAGTCTGCGCTCTCGTGCAGAGCCAGGTGTCACTGCCAGAGGTGAATGTTTGATCCCTTGCAGGTATGTTGAAGCTCTGAGAGCCCAGATGAGGGAGAAAGTCAAACTCTGTAACATCGACTTGCCCCCGCTGTGTTCCTGTGGGTCTGATTTCTGGGATTCCCACCCGGATACCTGTGCAAATAACTGCATCTTTTACAGAAATCACAAAGGTAGGAGCTTCTGCTTTCAGAGATGAGACCCCTGGGCCTGATTATACAGGAAGAAATCAAACCAGAATAGGTGTTTCCATGCTGTGCAGAGATGTTCCTCCAAATATGCTCTGGAGAGGGCAAGTCAAGGGCTTTGCTTGACTTGACTAGGGAGTGTAGTGGCATCTTCACCAAGGCACCAGCCCCTCCAATGTGTTAAATTACACAGCTGTGATACAGTCATATTTGGCTATGAACACAGCCATGAGGAAGCATCTCATTAGGGCCATAGGTGAATGCTGAACCTTCTGCCAGGAGGATGCACAAAGGTGTGGAAATGGCCTTCCTTAGGTGATGGAGTGCTCTGACCTTGAGCACAGCTTGGGAAAATAGCTGTCTGGGCAACTGGGAGTTATCTGGAAGGGAAGGTAGAGACATTTGTGTTCATAAAATAATCTTTGGCTTGTGTATTGATTTATGTTTGGGAGTGTGCAGAGTGTGCAAAGGGGTATGTGGAAAACTACAGGCATGTCAATTTACCTTAAACCCCAATCGTTGTCTCTCTGCTCTGGTGAAAGGCTAGAGCCAAGCCCAGTGCATAAGGCCATAAGTGCAACTCTGGTGCCCTGATAGTGTTTGTGTCCCTGTCCTGCTCAGCCTACAGCCAGGCGCTGCACTCGGCCATCTCCTCCTGTGCAGCCCCCCGGTCTCTCCAGGACGTGGCAGCTCTCTGTGCTCGCTCGGGGAAGCGTCTGTGAGCGAGGCAGCTCCGTGTCCCAGCGACCGGGGTCAGCAGGGAGTGGGGCTGGGCCGTGTCCTGCCTGCCCCTCCACGCCAGCTGCCAGGACGGCGTCACCTTTGCTCTCCCGCTCTGTGTGCTCGGGTTTGCGCTGTGCCTCTCCCACTCTGCCCCAGGTGTGCACTGGCCGGGGCGATGGTCGAGGTGAAGGAGGCAATTGCTCTGTGGGGTTGGTTTATGGCAGGTACTTGCATTCCAGTAGCTGACTATTGACTACATATTCTTATTGACTAATCATTATTGTGGAATAAACTGCTTTCAAGTACTGTTTGTCTCATTTGAAGTGTGAAAGGAGGAGAAATGATGTGCCTGGGGTCAGTATCTCTTAGGGAAGGATTTCTAACCTTTCCCTGCTCCCTTCTCTCCCTTTTCCTAGGGCTTCTGCCAGCCCCTGCCATTTGGGTCACCTTCCAGAGCCAGGAAGGGAATTTATTGTTCCCTCCTTCTTTTCTCTGTGAGGACCTCTCTTCCAGTAACACCCACACAGCTATGTACCCGACCCATGTTCCCATAGCCTCTACTTTGCTCCTGAAAGGAAGGAGCATTTTTCTAGTAAAAAAATCTACAGGCCTTTGCAGGAGTGACTTGAACCAAGATGGGTTTTCCCAGAACTGCCTGTGGTAAGGTAACGTGGTTCTGGGCAGAGGTTACTCCATACCCTGTCATTAATATTTACTCCTTGCCGGCCTGACTCTGCAATATTAACCATGGCAGGAAGGATGGGTGGCCGAGCGTGCCGGATCATTTCTTTTCCCTGTTCCCATCCCATTGGGCACAAAGCAAACCCACCTCCGGTCCAGAGGTAGCACAGAGGCACAGAGCCAGGGTCTGCTGCTCGCTTCCCCCTGGAGAATCATTCACTGAGGGATCCGTGGTGGCTAACGCTGTTTATTAACAGCTGCTTGCGTCAGTGTGGCAGCCCTAATTCAGGGTGTTGGAGTGGGTTTGGAAAGGGCAGGATCTGCCCCGTGAGGGGGCAAGGAAGCAAAGGGCTAAAGCTGTAAATGGATTTCTTATAGCTGATTTCAGCTCTAGGGAGCTGAGGACAAGCACTTCCTTGGCAAGTCCCCAAGGAACTTGCTCAGGCCCTGGGGACCTCTATTCCTACCTCTCTGGAGTGATCCCCAAAGGGGGTGTGGGCTGATTTGGGGCTTAGTTAAAGGAATAAATACAGCTGTGCTCCTCCTCATCTTCAATCTGCCCCTAGCAGGATAAATGGGATACTTTGAAAGGGGGTGGGAGAAAAAAAGGGCTCCCGACATCCCTGGCAATACCCCCAAACTATGTCTGGGGTAGCTCAGTCACCATCAGGGTAGCGAAGCCTGATCGGAAGTTGCTGGGGTGGGAGCGGAAAAGTTAAATCCAGTTTTATTCTGCTGGCAAATCGGAAGCTCACAGATCCCGGGGCATATGAAAAGGGCTGCTCGGTCCCTTGGGGGCTGTGCCGCCTCCCCCTGCCCGGCCCCGTTCCAGCCGGACTCGGAGCCGGTATTGGTTTCACAGGGAGCGAGGGCAGCCCGGCTCGCCCCTCGCGGCCGAGGGACCGGGGCCGAGCCGGGGCGGGACCGGGGCCGGCGGGGCGGGAGCGGCGGCGCCGGGGGCGGTGAAAAGGAGCCGGGGGTGCCCGAGCGCCGCCGCCGCCCGCCATGAGGGCAGCGCTCGCCCCCGGGATTCGCCTGCTCCGCGCCCTCCCCCGGGACAGCCGGTGAGCGGGACGGGGGCACGGCGCCGGCACCGGGGCTGGGTCTGGGGATAGGGACCGGCACCGGG
>QUSF01000045.1:2105568-2124209 GCA_003676055.1 Chloebia gouldiae | reverse complement strand
CCGGGACCGGGGCTGGGTCTGGGGATAGGGACCGGCACCGGGACCGGTTCTGGAGATAGGGACCGGCACCGGGACCGGGGCTGGGTCTGGGGATAGGGACCGGGACCGGGACCGGGGCTGCTTCTGGGGATAGGGACCGGCACCGGGGCTGGAGATAGGGACCGGCACCGGGACCGGGGCTGTGTCTGGGGATAGGGACCGGCACCGGGGCTGCTTCTGGGGATAGGGACCGGCACCGGGACCGGGGCTGCTTCTGGGGATAGGGACCGGCACCGGGGCTGGAGATAGGGACCGGCACCGGGACCGGGACTGGTTCTGGAGAGAGGGACCGGCACCGGGACTGGAGATAGGGACCGGCACCGGGACCGGGACTGGTTCTGGAGAGAGGGACCGGCGCCGGGACCGGGGCTGGGTCTGGGGATAGGGACCGGCACCGGGACCGGGGCTGCTTCTGGGGATAGGGACCAGCACCGGGGCTGGAGATAGGGACCGGCACCGGCACCGGGGCTGCTTCTGGGGATAGGGACCGGCACCGGGACCGGGGCTGGGTCTGGGGATAGGGACCGGCACCGGGACCGGTTCTGGAGATAGGGACCGGCACCGGGACCGGGGCTGGGTCTGGGGATAGGGACCGGGACCGGGACCGGTTCTGGAGAGAGGGACCGGCACCGACTCTGGAGATAGGGACCGGCACCGGGACCGGGACTGGTTCTGGAGATAGGGACCGGCACCGGGACCGGGACTGGTTCTGGAGATAGGGACCGGCACCGGGACCGGGGCTGGTTCTGGAGAGAGGGACCGGCTCCGGGACTGGGACCGGGACTGGTTCTGGAGAGAGGGACTGGGACCGGGACCGGCTCTGGAGATAGGGACCGGGACTGGAGATACGGACCGGCACCGGGACCGGGACCGGGGCCGGTTCTGGAGATAGGGACCGGGATCGGGACCGGCTCTGGAGATAGAGACCGGAATCGGGACTGGAGTAGGGACCGGCACCGGGATCGGAACTGGTTCTGGAGATAGGGACCAGGATCGGGACCGGCTCTGGAGATAGGAACGGGATCGGGACCGGCTCTGGAGATAGGGACCAGGATCGGGACCGGCTCTGCGCAGAGGGATCAGGACTGCTCCTGGACATAGGGACCGGCACCGGGGTCGGGATTGTCACCGAGATCAAGACTCGGGATAGGGACTGACATCGGGCAGGGAGGGTGTCGGTACCGGGATAGGGATGGTCCCTGGAAGGGGATTCACTCTTTTGTGGACCAGCACTGGAATAGAGACTGGCCCTGGACATTGGAGCCGACAGCAGGGTGGGGACCAGAACCAGCACAGGGTTAGGCAGGAGGGGGTGTCATTCTGCTGGGGACTGGCAACCACTGGAGGCAGAACCGGGATAGAGACTGGCCCTGGGCACAGGGACTGGCACTGGGATGGAGGCTGACCCTGGAACAACAGACCCGCACCAGCACGGGGCCAGCCCCGGGACCAGCACTGGACTGGAGACCACTTGTCTGGGGACTGACATGGGGACAGGGCTGAGGGGTCACTGCCCCAGGGCCCAGCACTGCCCTCAGGCACTGTGAGGTGGGGTCAGCCCACGCGGGCTGCAGCCCAGGGCTTGGGACTTGGCCTGTGGAGGGGCAGCAGCGCCCGCCTGTCTCCGGTTGTCTCAGGCCCTCACTCTCAAAATTCAGGGGGATGTGGCCAAAACACAGAGACCTTGCCTGCTGCCTTGATTTTGATGAGGTGATGGGACTGCTGCCCATTTAATTTCAATTAATATTTGGATTTTTTTGAAGCCCATTGCCAGACACTCCCTCTTGCTTTTCCATCTGCTGGAATTTTCCCTGCCAGAACATGTAGGGTAAAAAGAAAAAACCTGACAACCAAGTGTCTGACCCAGGGGGCACTGCATGTGATGTTTATCTTCCCCTTCCCTACTGTGGCTTCTCTGCTCCTCTTGGATCATCCCTGCAGTCACTAGCAGTGATTTAGGGTGGTTTATTCAATTTTTGGGGTGGGAAGCAGCAGTTTCTGCAGCCTTGGAGCAGCATAATAGCACAGGGATTTGCAAGGCACCCATCACCGCTGCAGCTCCAGGGAGAAGTGAAACTGCAAAGAGGAGCAGGATGGGCCAAAACCACCAAAGGAAAGGTTTTTTTTTCTAAACTTGGAGCAACCTCGTGACATGTCTGTGTGCTGCAGCTGCCTGTGACTACTTGCATGCTCTGTGCTGCCATAAAACCCTTCCTGAAGGCAGAATAGCTCCTTCAGAGATACTCCTCTTGCTCCAGAGAGTGCTAGATCCTTCTTGGGATTCTCCAGGTTTTATCTGTTAGCTTTGATGAGTGCAGCATCCCCATTTCCTGAGCCCAGACTCCCCCTTTCCCTGCATTTAATCCAAGCAAAGAGGACGAAATGGCTTTTTGGTGGAGGGAGGGGAGATGCTTTTTTTCCCCGCTTATCTTTGATTAACCCTGGCAGTGATGATGAATCAGCACAGTTTCCACTTGTGACACCAGGAAGGCACTTGCTCACCCTGTGTGTCGGTGGGATGTAACTGCTTGAGGAGATGGAAACACTGCTTGATGTTCCTCACAAAACTCAGCTGATCTTTTTAAACCACATCCTGGGCTTTTTTTGGGGGGTCTGCTCACTTCCTGACCAGCTCAGCTGAGCTGGTTCAGGTCACCAATCCAGTAGAAGAGTCCCATTGAGTGCTGAAACCACCCATCCCTGTCCCAGAAACCCTGACCTCTCTGCTTCCTTCCTCCCACAGCTATCGGGGACTGACTCTGGTACTGACCTTCCTCTCCTACACCAGCTACCACCTCTCCCGAAAACCCATCAGCATCGTCAAGGTGAGCTCCAGCCTCACCACTGCTGTGGGGACAGGGAACCTGGAGAGGACATGTGGGGAGGGGGATGCTGACAGCACTTCAACTTCACCCCCTCTCTCTCTCCCTGCAGAGCCAGCTGCACCCCAACTGCTCGGCCTTGGGCCCGAACCCCCACAATGACTCCAACAGCACCACATGGTGCAGCTGGGCCCCCTTTGGTAAGGCTGAGCCCCCCCAAACACCCCAAAACCCACACTTGTGGCAGCCAAGTTGGGCTCCCTCCATTCCCTAATACCAGATCATGGCCAGGGTTTGGCAGGGAGCCAGCTGCTCATTAGGCACCGGAGGTAATTAAGTGATGAAGGTCTGTCCCATGCCCCTGGGCCGAAGGGCAGCAGCGGGTGGTGAAGTCTGTGTCAGGACAGGTCCCCGTGCCGATGGCACCTGGCCATGTCCCCAGAAGCCCCATGGAGACCAGGCTTTTGGGAACGGGGGCAAGACCAAGCCAGCAGCCACGGGGAGGGGACACAAAATGGGGACCAGGCTGAGGTGGCCCTAATATTTGTTTTCCAGATGGGGACAACTACAAGGAACTTTTTGGGGCGCTGGATAATGCCTTCCTGGTGGCCTACGCCATCGGGATGTTTATCAGGTACCCAGGGCCTTCCCCTCCACTCACCAGTCTGCACCAGTCTGGCGGGAGCTGGTTTCCATTGGGATGGGGTCATGCTAACAGCAGAGCAGCCAGGGATCCGCTCAGGATTCGGGCACTGGCTCGGTGTGATAGTGCCCATTGCTGGCATCACCTGTGACAGCTTCTGGTGTGCTCTTCCCTCTCTCTGCAGCGGCATTTTTGGGGAGCGCCTCCCGCTGCGCTACTACCTGTCGGGGGGAATGGTGCTGAGCGGGCTCTTCACCGCCCTTTTTGGCCTTGGCTACTTCTGGAACATCCATGTCCTCTGGTACTTCATCGTTGTGCAGGTGTGTTGTGCTGGAGGATGCCCAAGCTTTATCACCATGGCCTCATCCCAGTTTTTCAGTGGCTTTCGGGGACAGGGGTGGCCCAGTTTCTGAGCAGGGCAGCACTGAGCATTTCCACTCCCCACAAACCTGGTTGTGCGTGGCGTGGGCGTCGAAACCGCCGGGCGTGCCCGTCTCCGAGCGGTGCGGGCAGCTGGTTTGGCAACACCAGCCACTCCCAGTTTAGCCATGGGAGCCAAGCAAGCGGCTCCAGGATTGCCCCAGCAGGGAAAAAAAACCAAACAAACCAAGTGTTTTCTTAACAGCTTTGGAATAGGGGTGGCTGTTTTCGAGCCCAGTTGCCCAAAACAATGCAGGGCTCCTTGGCTGTGGTCGGTGCTTGCTGGGTGATGCTCCCCATCTCTTGCCAGGTCTGCAATGGGCTGGTGCAGACGACCGGCTGGCCTGCTGTCGTGGCGTGTGTTGGAAACTGGTTTGGCAAAGGAAAGTGAGTTTATCTCCTACATGTCCCATGCCAGTGCTGGTCCCTGTTGACCCTGGCAGCCACCCCAGTGCCACTGACCCGGCTGTGTCCCCACCAGGAGAGGTCTGATCATGGGCATCTGGAACTCGCACACCTCCGTTGGCAACATCTTAGGGTCGCTCATCGCCGGTGCCTGGGTTTCCTCTGCCTGGGGCCTGTCCTTTGTTGTGCCTGGCATCATCATCACCGTCGTGGGCATCATCTGCTTCTTCTTCCTCGTGGAGTGTGAGTGTTGTCATCTGGGGCACAGCAGACAACCAATATAATATATACAATTTTTCACCTTACCCATCTCTAAGCATTTTTGGCAATCCCAAATACTTATTTCCAACCTGTGGCTGGCATGGATGTGTATCTGACCACATGGGGATGCTCAGCATCATTGGGGTTGTTCAGGCAGGCTCATTCCCCATACCAGTCACTCCTCTGAGCCTG
Source organism: Chloebia gouldiae (assembly GCA_003676055.1). NCBI lineage: Eukaryota > Metazoa > Chordata > Aves > Passeriformes > Passeridae > Chloebia > Chloebia gouldiae. Next base: position 2,119,427 of record QUSF01000045.1, on the reverse strand, counting down.
TCTTTCTAGGAAATATCAGGGAAGTCTTTTGGGTTTTTACTGGGGAAGAGGGTACCCAGATATGCAGTGTAGACCTGGGGGTTCCCAGCCCCTTGAGTTGCTGGAGGGAGAGCAGGAAGAGTGGGGTTGCTCCAGGCTCTCCTCACAGGGTGTTCTTTCTCCCTGCAGATCCTGAGGATGTTGACTGCAATCCACCTCTGCACCACGTGAGTCGCCGATTCCCAAGGGGCCTGCCCGGGGCTGGGTGTCGCTCAGGGCACAGTGAAACAGCTGGGTCATCAGGTTGTAATGGCTGGAATTAGAGCAATGTTCAGTTGTCACAGGGGACTGTTGTTGCTCTTCCACTGGGAGCATCCTCTGGGTCATGCCCCCGCAGCAGAGCCAATGTTTCAGCCTCCTCCAGCCACGAGAGCCACATCTGCTGCTTTCGGCTTGATTTTAGACAGCCGCAGATGACGATCCTGGAGGAGTGACCACCAGTGAGAAGGATCCTGAAGCAGTCATCTCCAACGAAGGCCCACTCAGCCTCTCAGGCCAGAGCAGTGTGGATCACTCCAACAGCCCCAAGGAGCCAGCTGAGGAGCCTGAAGCCATCAGCTTCCTTGGGGCACTTCGGATACCTGTGAGTGCTGGGATGGAGGAAAGGGCAAAGCCAGAGCAGCTCAGAGCATCCACAGGGCAGAAAACGGGAAAAACCCACCATCCAGAGGAGGCTGGGGGAAGGAGGCTCCTCTGATGTCTGCTCCTCTCCTCCCAGGGTGTAGTGGAGTTCTCCCTGTGCCTGCTCTTTGCCAAGCTGGTCAGCTACACCTTCCTGTACTGGCTGCCCCTCTACATTGTCAATGTTGGTGAGTTCTGGGGACAGCGAGGTGGGAGCGAGCCTTGCAAGAGAAGCATCTCCTCACCCCTCTCCTCTCCCCCACAGCTCATTTCGGTGCCAAGGAAGCCGGGGACCTGTCGACCCTCTTTGATGTCGGGGGTATTTTAGGTTCGTCAGCATACCGCGGTGGAGGGGGTGGATCTGGGATGATTTAGGGACAATCCTGGCCTTGTCCAGTCTTGGCTGATTCCCCCCACAGGCAACACCATCTCTTTCCCCTGAAGGTTTATTCAGTGTTCACAGCACTCAGCAGGCAGCAAACGCCCCCCCCCCCCCATTTTATTTTGGCATCCATTTGTTTTGACGACCATCACAGCCTCTTTCCTCCGGTCTCGCTTGCTCAGGCACTCCTTTTCCTACAGTTTACAAGCATGGAAGAGACCAGAGTGGCATGGAAGTGCTGAGAAACCATCTGCAGGGAGGAAATGGAAGGGATAAATCAAAGCTCTTCACTCTGATATTATTATGTTTAACTTTGGGGGTCAAAAGATGGGGCATGAAAGAGCATCACGTTGGATTTTGGGCTGAGCCAGGGCAAAGCTCTGCCTTTGGGGTGACTGACACCTGTGACTCTTTCTTGTAGGTGGGATCTTCGCTGGCCTCATCTCTGACTACACTGGCGGCAGAGCCACCACGTGCTGCGTGATGCTGGTGGTCGCTGCTCCCATGGTGAGCTGTCACGTGGGCTCCAAACCCTGTCACGAGGGTTTCCTCTGCTCCGGCTCCTTTGAGTCACAGCTGCCTTCCTCTTCCCAAGCGCCCGGGATAAAGCTGGTCACGCGCCAGTTGAGAGCTGGGATTGATTCACGTGCCCAGATGTTCCCAGGAAGGATGTCCAGCTCTAGGGGCTGGGGAGGGATTGCAGAGACCTTGACAACTAAAAAAGCTCTTTGGTTTTTTCCATCCTGCCATAACTCTGCTTAAGGCCCTGGGGTCCCACTGAGCCGGTCCAGCTTTTGTCTCTTTGATTTTCATCCCAAAAGCCCCCGTGCCAACAGCCTCACGCTCCACTGGAACTTGGCCTGGATGTCCTTCCCAGGCACCTGCACGGAGCTCGTTTGGCTTTGCTTCCACAACATGGCTAATTAGCTGCAATCCAGCCCTGGCTGGCTCTGGGATGGGAGCCTTGCCTGCTGAAGGAGCTGGCACATGCTGGGAGCAGAGGGGCTGCGTCACGTCCATGGCCCCAACAGCACCATTGGGGCAAATTATGTCTGGCTGCAGCTGTGGGACATGGCAGAGCCTCGCTGACCATAAATCGTGGCCATAAATCTGTTTGCCAGCTGCCAGGTATTTCATCATGCCAGAGGGATGCAGAGGTCAGGGGTGCACTCAGTCCCCCATCCCAGCTGGTGCTCGGCACGAGCAGTAATTCACAACCCCACATTCTCCATCCCATTCCCAGGTACTGCTGCAAGGAAAACTCTTGGTAAAACAGCTGGAGTAGCCATAACTGGTTCACCTTGTGTCTCTTTTCCAGCTGTTCCTGTACAACCATGTGGGTCAGAACGGCATTGGCACATCAATAGGTAAAGAGCTCTGTGGTGCAGCTTGGTCCTGTCACTGGTGATGGAAGACACTGAGGATTCACCTGCCTTTATTCCTCCTCTTGAGCCAGGCTCCCAGGCTGAATTTTGGGGAGGGTGGTGTTGGATGAGTGTTCACTGCCTGCTGGGTGGGATCTTCATGGGAAAATGGAGGTATACAGGGAGACGGATGCATGGGACAGCAATGTCCACACACGGGCTGGGGATGATGGAGCCAATGTCCTGCTGCTGCTCCCTGCACCTAAAGATTTAATCTCTTCCTGGGTACCTCTGCAGCGATGCTGATCATCTGTGGTGCTCTGGTTAATGGGCCCTACGCGCTCATCACAACGGCGGTGTCGGCAGACTTGGTAAGAGGTGCACCTCAAACCCTTGCACACCCAGAGGCTGTTCCCTCTTTCCCAAAGGGATTTTACTGGCATTTTTGCACTTTTACCTTTGTTTTCCAATGCCTCTGAAGCCCAGTGGAGAAGGGCAGAGCTGTCACACCTCATGCTGTGCTCCACACCCTCCCTTAAACACAGGGTTTTTTTCTGTTGCTTTTTCACATTGGCCACATGACTGTGTTTCAGCCTTGCTGCATCTCCCTCTGAGCACAAGCAGAGTGGAACTATTTGGTGGCAGATCCCCTGGGAATTTCTGCCTGCTATTGGCAATCCAGTTTTTGCCATGGTTTGGCTGCAAGCAGCATTTGAGTTTGGTCTTCCCATCTGTGGATTGGTCTGACACATGGAAATTGCTGCCTGGGACATTGGCCTCACTCTGGGAAATGCCAGCCATGCACCCCAAAGCTGTTTTTGCTCCTTATGTTTTATTCCTCCATCCTCACAGGGCACCCACGAATCTCTCAAAGGAAATGCCAAAGCCCTTTCGACTGTCACGGCCATCATCGACGGCACGGGATCAGTTGGTGTGTCCTGGGGGGTGCTGGGGGTGGGTCCTGGTCCCCTCTCAGGTGTGGACGGGGCTGACGTGGCTCCTGTGCCCCACAGGTGCTGCGCTGGGGCCGCTGCTCGCGGGGCTCATCTCCCCCACGGGCTGGAATAATGTCTTCTACATGTTGATAGCAGCTGACGTCCTGGCTTGCCTGGTAGGTCTCTCCTTGGCAGGACTCCCTTCTCCACCCTGGGGTGTCACAGGCTCCCTTTTAGCTGCCTGCTCGCTGTGCAGGGCACAGATGGCTCTCAGAAGACATCCAGGCACAGGGCAAACTGCAAAGGCCTGTGGTGGCTCTGTAGGTTTTCTCAGCTTTTACAGGGATGGGGTAACTAAAAAATGTTTTAAAAGGTTTTATTCTCAGTCTCAATAAATAGTGAGACACAAAAAAAGTAAAACTCAACACCATTCCATCAGAAATGAACCCGTTTCCTAGTTACAATACCTTATAAATGTTTTTCAACCTATTAACTTTTGCTGCACAATACTACTATTACTTTTAACACTATATTTCACCTATAATTAATCACCTCTATGTTTTCCCCACATAGTCCTACTACAATAAATTTTTCACAATTCTAATTCTTTAAGATATTTAATCTTTCTACAAAACCATATTTTGAAACTTACTAAAACTTATTTCTAGTTCAATCTCCCTCTCAACAATGTCATCTCTATTCCATAATCTTCCTAGGTCAACACACCTTATCTCAGTATTTACACATAAATATACAAGACTGTGCAAACTTCCTATCAAGTTTTGAGAATTCTTTACAAATCTATTCTCCACAGACTCCAAACCTCTGCTTTCACTTGGCTTTTCCCAACAACCTCCTCCTCGCACAGGTTTAGTTCAGATGACCTTTGCTAGGAAGAGCTGTAGAATTGATCTCCTGGTGGTGAAAATACTCATGCCAAGCTGGAGGCTGCAGTGCCACCAGCCTTGCAGCGATCCTCCGCCCTTCCTCTTGCAGCTCCTTGCTCGTGTGGTGGTCAAAGAGGCCCGTGGCTGGTGTGGCTCCATGGCAAGGCAGAGAGGGTACGTAGCTGCCACCCCGGAGTGGCCCCTGATGCCACAGTGCCCAGGCTCGGTGTCAGTGCTGCTCCAGAAGGATGTTTGTTACCCCTTGCTGTCGCTGCTGCATCTTCGCGCGGGCATCGCGAAGCCGTCTGCCCGATGTCCCGCTCCTGTGGCCACTGAGACATTTCCACCTCAAGCCAAGGCAGCACCCGGGGGGTTTTAGCCATCTGCACCTCAAAACCCACTTGGGGTGTTAAACACAGTGTCGTTGTGTCTTTGTAGCTCTAGTGTGCAGCTAACAGAGTCAGTGATGGATGGGAAGTAGCTCGGTGTAAGTATCTTCACTTGAGCCCTCGGCATTAAATGCAAACACAAGCCTGATCCATTCTGATTCTGAGTTTCACTTTGCAGGCTCAGCCTAGAAATAGCCACTCTGCCAATCATTTAGGGCCGAGATCAAGATTTGGTAATCAAAAGATCAAATTGCAATTGCCGGGGAAGAGTGCAGGAGGGTGGGGGAGTGGGAAGGAAGGGGGAGCAGTGCATCCTTGTCTCTGGCTGATTTAGCAGATACTGGCCCTGATGTCCAATCGATTGGGATTGATTAATGCGCTTTAAATAACTGAATTTATAGGCTTTGCCCACCTTTGCAACTGAGCTTGATTACACACAGCCAGGGCTGGCTAATCAAATCTGTAGGTGAATCTCTGCAGCGAGTGTATAAATAATCTCCAAATCAGCACTGGCCTGGCTCCGATTGCCACCAGCATCCCCAGGTGACCTCTAAAGGACGGGGCCACAGCCAGTCCTGGCAGTGGGGCTGCCAGACCCCGACCCCCTGCGAACATTTCGTCCCTTATGTCTTGTGTTTGCAGGTGAAAGAGCAATAGTCTGGGCCTCGTGCTGCGGTAAGTGCAGCCCAAATCTCCTCCAGCTGCCGGTGGAGGGCTGCCAGGCTCTGCTCTCTTGTGCCGGGGCTGGTTAGGGTGACAACTGTCCTAGGGGTTGACAGCATCTGTGTTTGCACCAAATGCTGGCTGGTTTCTGCTGGGGGAAGCAGCTGGCTCAGTTTGTGGCAATACTGCAGTGTCTTGAGGGCTTTGGGGAGTATCTCTGGAGCAGCTTGCAGAGAACAGGCACAAACCCTGTAGGATTTTGGGACATTTCAGCTTGGCTGGAGACAAAACAGTGGCTGGATGTGCTCCTGGCGCCTGCTTCTCCTCCTCGTGGTGCGGATGGGGCTGTGCTTTCCCGGCAGAGCTGTTTTCCCTCTCCATCTCGGGCAGCATCGCGGTGCCCACCATGGATCCCAGCACCCGCGGGGCGATGCCCTGGGCCCTGAGCCGCTCGCTTCTCTCCCCGCAGGTTTAAGGAGTTCTGACGCGCCCCCTGCGAGCCGCGCCACGCCCGGAGCGAGGAGAGGCTGGGGCGCACCGGGAGCGGCCAAAGCTGCAGCCCGGCCTCGGGCGCGGCCCCGCGGGCTCACTGCCACCATAGGTTTGCTTCCAGCGGAGGCAGGGGCGAGGAGTGGTCAAAGGGCCCTGGCCAGACGGCTTGCTGGGTCAATTCTGCACCATCGGCCGTTTTATTAATAAAAACATGCGAAATCTGTGTGGCCGCTCCATGCCATGTCCTGACAGGCTCAGCCAAGTCTGTGAATGCTTGGGGGCAGTGATCACACCCCTCTCCTTGCTTTCCTCCATGTGCAATCTCTTGTTTGTGAGCCTGACCCATCCTGACCCTTCTTGCTATTCCAATACCCGGCTTGGTATTCCAGGATCTGGATCAGGAGGGTGAAGCCAAATCACTTTCGGCACTGCCTCACCAACAAAAAGCTGCTTCTTCTGCACAGAGAACATCCCTGGGCTGAGCCCAAAATAAGCTGGGTTTACTCCTTGACTCATCCCACTGCAAAAAAATATTAAAGTCAATGTTTTTCCTGATTATTAATATTCCAAAATCATACCATTTATCTCCAAAAGAAGAACACGCATCAACCCCCACACCACAGTGAAGGGTTCACACACTCTGGCTGCTCTCGGCCCGGTGCAGACAGCTGATGATCTTCGTTAGGCGCTTCCTAATTAGGGGTGGCCCCAGGAGGTTACGGCGGTGCCGCTGGCTGCCAGCCCTGCAGGCTGCCCGGGCAGGGATGGGGCTCGGAAGCCCCCACGGCGTCAGTTGACCGAAGCCAGGGCCAGCTGTGCAGCCAGCTGTGTGCTCCGGAGGGGCCCGGCTTTAATGTGCATGGAGCTGGGGCGCCTGGAGCCACGGGATGTGTTTGCAGTCCCTTGTGATGTGATTTCACCCCCTGGGATGCATTTGCAGTCCCTTGGACGTGATTGCATCCCCTGGGACGTGACTGCACCCCTTGGGATGTGTTTGCATCCCCTGGGCACCGAGGATTGCCCCTGGGCAGGTTGCGTCTGCCCAGGGCAGAGCAGCGCCTGCCTGGTGGTGCCGGGGGCCCTGTGTGTGCCTGAGATAAATTGTAGCTCTAATTGACTTCACCTCCTTGGATCTTGACCCGAGGAGAAAACATCTGGGCCTGATGTGATTTTATTAAGTGCTGATTTCATCAGCAAAGGGGAAAAAAGGGTGGGGGGAAAAAGAGAAGGAAACTTGCTTGCCAGTTGGAGCAGGTCCCTGTAAACCTCTGAGGGTGATGGAGTGGCACAGGGGATCAGGCAGCTTGGAGAATGGCAGCTGCAGGTTTCAGGTGGCCAAACAGTGATGGCCCTCAATCCCCTCCACTCTGACTGGTGATGCTCAATGGGTCTTGGGAAAAAAAGCAGGAAAAATGATGGAGGAGGCAGAGAAAAAAAAAATCCCCAATTGCCCTTTTTCCCAGGAAAACATTGATCCCGCTGGGCTAAACCCTGATGGAGCCGTAGGGAGAGGTGTCAGAACAGGGTCTGTCCTCAGCAGAGCCAGGGGGTGACCCTGCAGTGTCCCCAGGCCACTGCCTCGTGGCACATGTGGCCTCTGTGGGCACAAGGACCTCGCTGCTGGCACAGATCCATGAGCTGGGCTGAGAACGGCCCTGTCAGTGCATGTGTGAGGGAGCTTTCACATTGCTGGGTGATCTAATGACCATCCTCTTGGGGAGGGGGACCTCGAAATACATTTTCAGGCAAAAGGTCCCATAAGTCCTGACACACATGGGGGCTTATTGCAACAGCAAGTTGATTTGGGGATTTTCTCCCCCACTTTTTTTTTTTCTTTCACCCCTCCTTCTTGTTCTTTCAGCTGCTTACAATTTTTCCGGGACAAATTTAGGCCTGGGCCGTGTCCCACTTATGTTTGGAAAGTCTGAACAGCCTTGGCTCCACTGCCAGGAGCGAGGAGAAAGGGCACATAGCCCATGGCAGTTTTAAACTTAAATAAAAAGCCAAATGCCAAAGAAAACTCCAGATCTCACTGAGCTTTGGAATTGAAGGGTGAGTGGGAAGGCAGAGAGGGGATCCCCTGGGTTTGCCTTAGCCAGAAAATCTGTTTAAATGGAGCTGAGCTCCTCTGGGAGGAATCTGGAAGACAACTTGCCTTGTTCCTCCTCTGCTGGATAAAAGGCTTCTGCTTTTCCTTCCTTTGGCACTGTGAGCCCTGAGAGCATGGGCACGTGTCCACCTCTGTCCTGTGATGGGACAAATCCCCCCTCCAATGGGCTCTTTAGGGTTGGTAAGTGCAGTGTTTGGGCTTTTCTATAGGTGACCCCACAGTCCCACAGCACAGCAATGCCATCCCCCAGGAGGCAGATTGGGGAGAGGCTGCACAGATTTTGGAGCAACGCTGCTGGTCTGCTGGGAAGGTGAAGAGGTGGCTGGGGCACGGGCTCTAACTACCTATGCAAGGAGCAGCTGGCAAAGGCTGAAGGGCTTCTTAATTAGCAGCCAAAGGCAAATCAGGATCCAACAGCAGGGAAGCTGAAGTCAGCAAAGTCAAGGTGGAAATCTGAGGGCAGTTTTTCCAGCGAGGGTAATTAAGTGCCAGCAGAGAGCAGCGTGAGACATGAGGAATTGCCGTCATTCAAGGACCTTAAATCAAGGAGAGGAGTTTCCCCTGCAGACACTCCTGCTCCTTCCATCTCTGCTTTGGCACTGCTCCCTGCCCTCCTCAGGGAGGAGGGAGCAGCTGCCCTCAGGCTGGTGAGCCTGGCACTACCTGGGCACCGACATCCTGCTGCAGGGGCATCCCTGCTCATTTCTAACGAGCCAGGCAGAGAATCTGGGAGAAAAAAGGGCTTATTTTCCCCTGACCTGCAAGCAGCCAGCCTGCCCTCATCCTGGCACACATGGGGTTTTTAGCACAGCAGCTTTCTTGAGCTGAGATTCAGCCCGATTTTCTGCCTGCACTCATCTTGTTCTGTGATCCTGCAAGAGGAAGGCTGGATCAGTTTGGACTGGAGCAGAGCTCCTTGCCTTTTAACATCCTCACCTGCAAATGAGAGGTTTAAGACAAACCTGCCCTCCTGTGGCACGTTAATTCCAAAACAAAGGATCAGGCTGCTAGGTGGAGGCAGACGTGCTAGCAAGAGGTTATCCTCCAGGAGCTGGAGCTTTGGGAGGTGGATGGAAGGAAAAAAATCACTGTTTGGTGCTGGTTGGGGAGCAGCTCTGGCTCATACAAATTCCTTGACGTGGTCTTTCCCGTTCCAAAAATAAACAGGAACCATTTGGAAAGCCCCTTTGCGGAGAGGAGCAGAACTCCCCAGAATAAATAAATACACAGCCCGGGTTGAGTTCATCCAGCTGGTGGTTCCCCACTGCCAAGGGTTGTGAAGGATGAAGATGAAGCTCAGAATGTCTCAGTGGGGGTGAGAGCACATGAGACTTTCTCCAGTTAATGGGGTTTTTGGGAAAATGCTGAAATCACCTCTTTCTTTAAGCAGGAGCTACTGTGTCTCTCTTGCAGCATGGCTTTCTGCTCTCCCCAAAACAACTGCTGCTCTAGCAGCAAACAGTTAAAAGGACAGAAAAAGCCCTTATTTGTGTTTAATTACAGTGCAAAATGGGGAGAAGTTTCACATTTCTGCTGTTAAGGTTGGGTTTTTAGTGCCCCAGCTGCTTTTGCTGTGGTTTCCCTCCCATTTACTGGACTGAAGCCCTGGTGAAGCTGTGGCCTCATTGAGGCTCCCCAAATCATCCCACAAACACAGGGACAACGACACAGCAGGCACAGAGCTGGAGCTGCCAGACAAACACCATGTTCATAAATGTTATTAGGACAATGAATTAAATATGAATTTTGTTTCATGTGTAACATCAGAATCACCAGCAGACCCCACTGTGCTTGTGCTGCATAAATGCTCAGCAATTCCTCAACACTCTCCCTTGGACACAGGCTTCAGGACAGGAAGGGATTGAGCATGGCTGCAGTTTGGAAAGCAGAGATGCCTCTTCTCTGCTTTTTTTGGGACTGTACTTACATTTTTTAGCTGACTGAGTCAGTGCTCTGGGGTGCTGGGGCATTTTCTGCCAGGGAAGCATCACCTCCACACCCACTGGCTCTGCCTTATCAATCTTTCATGTCCTGAAAGCCCTGCTTGGTGACTGACACCTGTCAGGACAGGGCTGGAAAAAGCCAGTTCTTTAATTTACTGTCATCAGTTCGAAATGAAAAAAAAATATCTAAAACGGGGGAAAGAAAATCTGAGTTTCTGCCCTTAAGTTTTTGGCTGCATTGACCCTGAGCACTGCTCAGGCTGTCTCACTGGCTTTGACCTCACTGCAATACTTGCAGCCTGCTCAGCCATGGAAAGCTGAGCAGCTCCATCCCTGTGGGGCTGGAGAGCAGGAGCCACAACAGAACCCACCTCACCCCATGACCTGGGCACCTGTGGGAACCTCTCCCCGTGCAGCTGGGAGGGTGAAGGCTTCTTCCCTGCTACAAAACAGTCACAGGGTGTTCCAGACCACCAAAAACGCTTTTCTCTTGCAATTTAAAAGCCTTTTGAGATTTCATGCAAGAAAACAAACTCTGCCACTGAGGGCACAGAGCAGCAGGGGCTGTGCAGACAGCTCGTGCCACTGCTGCCCACAGTTCCATCTCAGCACAGGCTCTGCTTCAGCAGGACTGCTCCCCTGGCTTCCCCCCAAAAAATAGGGCCAAAAATGGGATTCAACCCCATTGCTGCTCCTGCAAAACATAGAGAGTGTTTTCTCCCCCAAGAGGGGCTGGGAAGGTGTTGACCAGCAGGATCTGTGCTAGAATTGAGCAAAGGTTTGAAGTTTTAGGGTAGCAGCAACTGTGAGCCTTTGGCAGCAGCCAGGGTGACACCTCAGGGCCTTCACAGACAGGGAACACTCAGGTATCTGCCAGGGGCTTTTCCATGGCTGACAGGACTGCTCAGCACCAGGGAGGGCAGACACAGCTTCTCCCTCACTCCTGGGAGGGCAGCTTTGCATTTGCTGTTCTGGCATCACTTTGCATTCACTCCCCACTCCAAAGCCTCTGATTCCCAGTCCAAGGGACCATCCCAAACAATCCACGTCCACACACTGATGTTTGTTTGGGTTTTTTCCTCAAACCCCCATGTCTGCCCCAGAAAAAGGCAGCTCTCATGGGCACTGTCACCACAGTGTGGCCAAATGTGACATCTCTGTGGAATAAATAAAGCCTGAGTCATGGATTTCTCAAAGAGTTTTATTAAACCACAGTAAAAAAGGAGCAGTAACAAACCATCCCTTGTGGGTAACAATAACAAACCATCTCTGTTCAGTTCAGTGCACTGAATCAGGAGCAGCACCAAGTGCTGGATCTCAGCTCTCTGTAAACCAGAGCAGCATCCAGAGGTCCACACACCTTTGCAGGTGCAGAGGCTTGAACTCCCTGGGGAGGAAGTGGCTCGTGCTCAGACCAAACTTTGCTCTTTAAGATGAAGCAAAGGCTTCAACTGCTTTGCTGGCTGTCTCTGAGCTCACAAAGAACATCCAGAACAGCTTCCTGGTGTCTCCTCTGGATTATTGCCATGCAGTCAGGATGTCCTCTTTGCAGGGATCGCTGTCTCTAGCTGCTGTGGAGAGGCTTGGCATACACAGGCTCCATGAGGTGGTAAATCAGGAACAGGAACAGGCACCCGAGGAAGACCAGGCTCATCACAGCCAGGAGGATGAAGCGGCCAATGAGGAAGGTGTCCACAATCTGCAGGGAAGAGAAACACAAAGGTCCCAGCATGTGGCAGCCCCAGTCTGCTCCAGGAGCCTCAGGAGAGTGCACCACGTCCTGGAAAAAAGAACCTCTGGCCTACCCCTGAATTCCTCTCCTTGCTTTTCATCCCTGGATGCACAGTGTGCGACAAATGAGAACAAGAATCCCTGCAAAAAGCTACTGGGAATGTTAATGTGGAGCAGCACAGCTCTGAGCACAGGGAAGAGACAGCAGTCAAGCCCTGAAGCAGTTCTCCCCAGCCACAAACCTCCAGCCCTGATTCCCTTTCAGAAGGGAGATAGCGGGAAAAGAAAAAATAACAAAAAAAAAAAGCTACGGTAGCTAGGCAAGACAAAGAGAAGCCCACGGCGAGGAGGCTGTTTATGAAATCCCCTCTCTGCTCCCAGACCCCCCAGAGCTCTGCTCAGCCCCAGCTCAGCTTTATCCATCGCATTAGCTCAGCCCTGGTGCTCCTGCAGAGAGTCTCTGGTGAGCCAAGTGCTGGCTCCTTCTGCACGTTTCACTTTTTAATTAGCCAATTAGCAGAGTTTTGGTGCAGAAAGCCCAGGTCATGTATTATTGATAGGCAGGGCAGGTCCAGTCCAATTGAAGATCCGTACAAAAATAAGCTTTCCAATTCCATTTGCCTCCCAGGCAACAAACACGCAAAGGCTGCCCTTCATCTCACTCCTAACCTTCACACCAGCAGGTCAGATGTGACACAGAGGAGAAAAGAACATTACAAGTATCTTTTAGTAAGGATTTACACAGAACAACAAGAAGAAGAGCACTAATTAACATGCATTAATAATAGAACAGAGGAAACGGCACCTGAAAGGCCACAAAACTTTGTGGATTCAAAGCCCAAAGAGCTCTGGGAGAGCTCAAGGTGGTAGCTCAGAGAGCCTGATCCAAAAACTGGGGGAGATCCCTGTGCCTGACAATGCAGATGGCTTTGTGCTCGAGCACAGCAAAAACCTACCAGAGAGCTGAAGAGCTGTTATTGGGCTTTAATCAGAAATCAGAGCTGGGGGGAAAGTGAGAGGCTGCAGAATTGGAAGGAGAACGATAGGAAAGGGAATGGCAGAGAGGGAGCGGAAGCTGCTGGAGCCGGGAGGGACCAAGGCGGGAGAGCAATCCCTGCACAGAGCCCTGGGGCCGGGAGGAGGCGAGCCAAACGCCGCGGGTCAGGCGGACCAGTGCGGAAATCCGCAATTTAGTCCCAGAAATGAACAATTACGGGCCCCACGAGCGACAGACACAGCCTGTGCCAGCGGGAGGCTGCCGGGGGAGGAGAGCACAAAGGCAGCACGGGGCAATGCCCGGGGCACCGGGGCCGGTACCGGGGTCCCTCCCAGCTAAAGCCCATTGCCGGGGCTTCAGGATGGCCGCCGCTCCCGCCCGGCCTCACCTCCTCGGCGCCGGCTGCGGCCGGGCTCTCGCCCTCCCGGGGGAACAGCAGCAGCGCGGCCGTGAGCGCGGCGGCTCCGAGCAGCACCGGCACCGCGGCGACCCTGCGGCGACAGCGAGAGCCGAGCTCAGCCCCGGCGGGCCCGGACCCCGCGGTCACCGCGCCCGGCCTCATCCCGTCCCCGTCCCCCCGGCTCACCGGGCCGGTCCCGCCCCGTCTCCGCACTCACCCAGCCCGGTCCCGTCCCCATCCCCGCACTCACCGGGCCGGTCCCGTCCCGTCTCCGCACTCACCGAGCCCGGTCCCGTCCCGTCTCCGCACTCACCGAGCCCGGTCCCGTCTCCATCCCGCACCCACCCAGCCCGGCCCTGTCTCCGTCCCCCCCCCGCCCCCCCCGCTCCGGACCCGGTCCCGGTCCCGTCCCCGAACTGGTCCGGGCCCGGTCCTGTCCCCGTCCTCGCGCTCACCGGACCCGGTTCCGCCCCGTCCCTGTGCCCCCGGCTGACCGGGCCCAGTCCCGGTCCCGCCCCGTCCCCGCGCTCACCGGGCGCGGCCGGCGCGGCCCAGCGCCATCACGAGCAGCAGCGCCATGGCCCAGAGCAGCAGCAGCGCCAGCACCCCCGGCCCCACGCTCAGCGCGCCCGCCATGCCGCCCCGCGCCGCCGCTTCTGCCTAGCAACCGCGCCGCCCCGGCCAATCAGCGCTGCCCGCAGCGCCGCCCGCGCTGCCTATTGGCTAAGGGGCCGAGGGAGGGGGCGCAGACCGCGCTTTCCGTGCCCCGCCTGGCGCTCGCTTGGCGCTTCCCATTGGCTGAGGATGGAGGGGTGGGCGGGGCTTCCTGCGCGCCGCCGGAGGCGGGGGCGCGCTCCGGTGGGGGCCGAGTGCCCGATCCCGGTCTGGATCCCGGTCTGGATCCCG
>QUSF01000045.1:2093373-2105468 GCA_003676055.1 Chloebia gouldiae | reverse complement strand
CCGATCCCGATCCCGGTCCCGATCCCGATCCTTATTCCGATCCCGATCCCGGTCCCGATCCCGGTCCCAGTCCCAATCTCAGTCCCGATCCCGATCCCAGTCCCAATCTCAGTCCCGATCCCGATCCCGGTCCCGATCCCGGTCCCGGTACCGGTCCCGATCCCGATCTCAGTCCCGATCCCGATCCCAGTCCCGATCCCGGTCCCGGTTCCAGTCCCGATCCCGGTTCCGGTTCCAGTCCCGATCCCGATCCCAGTCCCAATCTCAGTCCCGATCCGGATCCCGATCCCGATCCCGGTCCCGGTTCCAGTCCCGATCCCGGTCCCGACCCCGGTCCCGGTCCCGGTCCCGGTCCCAGTCCCGATCCCGGTCCCGACCCCTATCCCAGCCCCATCCCGGCCCCGGTCCTATTGAACCCCAGCCTTACTGACCCGGTCCCTGTTGAATCCCGGCCCTCCTGGCCTCATGGGATCCCCAGGATCCCGCTCCAGCCTCTCCCCGTGCCGCAGCCTCGGACCCCGTCCCAGCGCGCACGGCTGCTCCCGGTGGAACGGGAATTTCCCTCCGCTCCCCTCCCGGTGCAGGCGGATCGGTGCTTCATTACCTCGCCTTGGCCGGCGTCCCCCAGCTCCTGCCCACCCTGCTGCAGGGAGCACCTCTGAATACAGTTTCACCCCAAAACCCTAAAAATTGAGCTGTCCACGCCCTCAGTTATAATTAGGACGAAAATCAGGCAGATTTCGTTAATACAGTAGTGCTGACACGGGTTTTCGAACAGCCATGCTGGGGGTCTGGGACAGCCAAGCCCAACTAGGGATGTTTGTCAATGCTATAAGCATCTTCTAATATCAAGACAAGAGAAATTTCCATTTAAAATAAATATTTCAGCCTATTTATAAATCCTTTCTCTTCGCCACCACATCTTGACCATCAGACCCAGATCAGTGTGGTTTGATGAGTGACTTTATCACAGAATCTCAGAATTAGAGATTTGCATTGGAAAGGGCTTTAAATACGATCCTGTTCCAACCCCAGGTAGTCGGGGCTCAGTTAACCTGAAAAAAACTAAATATTGATCTTTTCTGTCTCAACTGTTTGAAGTCTGCAATGCTTTGGCTGCATAAAATGTCACCTGAGTGGGCGTTTTCTGTCGCCTCTTTCAAGGGGAGGAATAAACCAGCGGTTAATTACTCTGTGCAGCACCCACCTGCCTTTCCCTGTGATGAAATCAGAGTCGCCAGCATGACACCAAATGCTCCAGCAAGCAGAACACAAACTGTCTCCGACACCTGCCTTTACTTGGCATGGAGCAGCAGCCGGCTGCCAGCATATTAAAAACGTATGTTTGATAGCAAACTCCTTCCTGCTCCCTCCCTGTCGTTAATCCCACCAGGCAGGGCTTTTCCCCCTCTGCAATCCCCGCCTTGCTGATGTCCATCTCTGCCGTTCCCTTCCACTTCCTTCTATTCTGTAGTTCCGTCTGCTTCCTGCTCCTGCTGGCGATTAGAAATTAAACGTTTGCTCCTGTTGTTTGGGATTCTCCCTTTGCTTTTGTCTATTTTCCAATTTATTTGCAATTTTGTAGTTTCTAAAACCTCAGATTTCTTCTTCGCAACCCTGTTTTCAACTGGAGCTTTCTCCTTCTGCCATTCTTTTGCATCATCTTTGGCTTTTCACTTGAAGTGATAAGTTTTATTCATCAGCCAATAAGGCTTTTCCTTTTTTTCTCTTGTACCTCTTACCCAAAGCTTTTCCAAGGGCCTCGTTAACCTTTTCCCATACTGACTGGGTTTTTATTTCTCATCTCCATGTCTTGGTGCTGCCTGGTACTTCCTTGATGCCAGCAACAGCAATGCTAAGGCAGTTCAAGAGATTGAAGAAGAGAGCTTGAGTCATCCAGCTATTGATCCTGCTGGTGGACCACACCACGTCCCAGATATCTAGCCAGAAGTTGAAGGATAAATTCAATATCCAGCCCAGCAAGCACATCCAATGTCCAGCTCTGAGCCGTGCTGCTTGTTGGTTTGAACCCCACCATTGCAGTAGGGCTGATGGGAACTCAAGCACAAGATTTAGAGTTGAAATAAGTTGAAATGGACCCAGCAGCCCAACACCCTCCAAAATACTTCTATATTCATCCATTTAATATTAAGTGCATTCCATATTTAATAATAGATAGACTAAACAATAAACAATATATAATATACAATATATAATATAGAATAATATTATAGGAAAATAGACAATGTGATATAAAAAATATATTAAAACATAATATTAAATATTAGTTAATATAATAATATAAGAAAATAATATATTAATAGTTATTAATAATTATTAATTAATATGATATTAATATAACTATATTAATATAATAACATATGATATTGATATAATATATGTTAAAATATAATATATTAAATATAATATATTAAGTATAATAAAACCAAAATGCAATATAGAAAATATAATATAAAATATATTATATATTATATAATATATAATATATAAGAGATAACATATAATATATGAGATATGAGATATAATATAATATGTATAATATATAATGTATTATGTATAATATATTATCTATTATATATTATATATTATATATTATTATATATTATATATTATATATTTATTATATATTATATATTATATACAATATAAATGTAATATGTAATATGTAATATAATATATAATATATATTATATAATCTATAATATATTTTATAGTTTATAGTTTATAGTTTACATTTTATAGATAATGTATTACATATAAGACATAATATTTACTAATATTTATTTTCCTAGCCCATATGGTGTTACAGTGAGGCTGCAGGTTTCTCTGAACACAATGAAGGCAAATAGTAAACCCAGAGACAAGGAAAACTGGGAAAACCAACCCCATTGCTGTAATATTTCCAAGCAGAACCTTCACCAGAAATTTCTTCAACCCATCTGCACCAATGCTGATCATCCCAAAACCACCCAGAATCTCCACCTGCTCCTCAGAAATGTCTTGCTGGGGATTTGCCTTGAATATGATCCATCAGCCCATTAGTTGAATGCAAAGATCGGATTTTATTGCCAAAGAATCATTTCTTGCTGGCCTAAAATAACTTTTCCTTCCAGCTTTTACCTGCTGGGATTTGGTCCCATTTATTGCTTGTGTGCATTGCAGCTGGAAAAAAGAAGCAACAGAAAGTGGGAGAAAGGCAATGATGGGTATTAAAGGTGAATTAAAACACATGGGAGAGCAGCAAATATTGTGGATTTTTATGTTGTTTGCATGACTCTGAGAGAAGCTTCATATTTGTGGTACTTTTTTCCAGGATAACTGTTGATGTAGGGATATTTGCTGGTGTCACACATTCAGGTATCTCCAAGACTTTTGATTTGCACCATGAGCATAACTTTTAAAAAGGCAATTTCCTTAAAGAAAGGGAGATTTCAATAAAAAATGAGATTTCCTTTATTTCCCCCTCCCAAAAACATTGGAACATATGTTCCTACAAGCTCAGAGGGGAAGCTCAGCATCACTTTTCTCCCTGTTTTTCCCACACCCCATGATATCAGGGAGGGTTTAATTTTATTTATAAATACATATCTAATATTATAAAGATGTCAGGTTAAAATGAAGGGGTTTATGGGTTGGCTTTGAGGGGCAAGGGCTGCAAAGTGTCTTAAAAAGTCCAATTTTGGGATGCTAAGGAACACAACACCCAAACCCTTGTGCTGGGGACAGGACACATCAAAGTGATGACAAATGATGTGGTGATGATGAATTCCAGCCCCAGTGTGTTTGATATCCATAATATAGGTATCATAAAGGCTTTCCTGGCAAGGTTCTCAAGCAATAATCTGCTTTAAATAAGGAGAAGCAGAGTCATACAGGTGCTGTTGGATGCTCGTGGCCCAGAACACCCAGTTCAAAGGATTTATTTGGACACAAATAATTCAGTGTTCTCCAGTGGGCGGGTGCTGCTGTCCTGCCAAGGAAAAGGAATGATTTGAAGGCTGTGTCATCACTGCAGGTAGTTTTTCCCAAGGAAGAGATCAAGGGATTGTGGCATTTCTTGGCAAAGGCGTGACAAAGATCCTGAGGCTGGCATTGGATGAAATGGGCTTGGCAGAGAGACCCAATTAGTGCTGAGGCTAATTAAACACTTGGCACAGGAGGATGGAGAGGTCACCTTCCTCCGAGGCCTGCACGATAGGATCACACGGATCAAAGCTCTTTTGTGAGTGGAGCAGCCCCTGGAAACAGGGCGGGTTTGGGTCAAGGTGGCCTCTTTTGGCTTAAAACCTGCAAATCCACCATGGCCAGCTCATCCTGGCGGCCAAAATAACCAACGTGGCCTAGTATCAAATGATAATCAACAATCAAACTCTTGGTGGTGGAGTTGGAAGCACTGAGGGAACTGATTTAAAACTGCTCGCGCAGTCGTGAGACTTCCAGTTTTACGGCTGGAGCTCCCCGGCGCTCCAATATTAGAATTAAAAAGAAACAGGCGTTGATGCAGGGAAGAAAATATTCTGCTCCTGATTTAAAGACTAGCGAATTGCTAAATATTTTTATTAGTGGCAAATTTGCAGCTTGCTGGAACTAATTTCACGCCCGGTAGAGATGGAGCTTAAGCTGGGAATGGCGTTAAATTACTGTCTTGTGAGGGTGTTTAAGCCTTGTGATGGGGACCTGTTGGATGGTGGGGACCCCTTTTTTGGGGGGGATTCCTCGTGGGTTGGGAATCTGGAGATGGTGGATGGGGAAAAAAGTGTCAGTACCCGTGCATCATTTCATCCTTGGTGCTATAGGAAACATCAGTCCCCCTCATTTGCATAAATTTGCTTATGGGGTTTTGCTGCAAATCAGTGTGGTCATGAGGCCCCAAGATCCTTCATCCTGGAAAGATGTTATTTATATTTTAGGGATGCTTTGGAGGTTATTCAGGATATCCAGGGTTTAGTAAATTTTGTTAATTTTAAAATTGATTTGATCTATTACAAAAATTTATTGAATTGATTTTGAACAAAAATAATTTAATTTATTTTAATTGATTTTTAAATCGAAATAGTCCAGGTTTAGTTGATTTAAGAGATGGGTAAAGGTTGGAACTGCTGTATCCCTGAGTGCCACTTGCCCTCTGGACCCATTTTTTCTGTGTCTTCTTTGTTGGCCAGATGTTTCACAGCTTGCCAATGGTTTTCTAGCCCAAATCCCTCCTTCCTCCTCCTGCAGAGTCACTGAGTGCACTGGGAACCACCCAGCTTAGTGCTGGGGAAAAACCCATCCCATTTCAGGTTGGCCAGATACAAACTGGGACAGGTGCAGGTGTGGGGTCAGAGGATGTGGAGCTCGAGAAAGCAAAGCGAAGGCATCGGGAGGATCCAATTACTTCTCTAAAAATACTGCCAGGAGGGTGGCAGTGGTAAACAAGAGCTATTTAAATCCCTCAGTCCACTTCCTGTGACGGGAAAAATGAGGTTAAATTTTTCTTCCCAACTTACCTGGAGGACACACATGGCTGAGAAGCACTGACTTGTCCTTTTCCAAAGAGACATTCCCCAAAAAAGAAAGTTAAAATAATAGGAGAGGGTTTGTAATGTCTCCAGTGGGGATAGAGCTCTCTCTCACAGGAACCCACTTCAGATTATCTTTTTCTAGCTGATGGCGGAAATCAATTTTAATCATCCTGACAGGAAATGAGGATGTAAGACTTCAAACAGAATAAATCCTGCAACATTAAAAAAATAATAAAATGGAATATGAAGTCACTTTTCAAAAGGGGAAAAAAAAAATACATTCCCATCCCAGCAAGTGGAAATGCCTCTAAAAGGGCCTGGTTGGTGGGAGGAGAGAAAATATTTCCCACCGGGGGACAAGGCTGACCCCAATCCAGAAGCACTGGGAGAAGGTGAGTGGAGGAAGAGAGGGTGTCCCTGTCATCACATCTTAGAATTCCTCTTATGGCTCACATCACTCCCAAGCGGGAGGAGGTTGGTAATTATTTGGGTTTGGTGACTTGTTATAGTAAATGCAACTTCATTTCAGTCCAGTAAATTTATAGGTTGGTGCAAATAAGGTTTTTGATACTTGGTTCTTCCAAGTTCAAGCAACTGCTGCGATTTCCCTAAAATCCTTATGAAATGAAAATTCCTGTAGCTGTCTCCTGGGGATGTTTTAATGTCATAGCGCCCACATGCAATGACATGGAGGCAACATGGGATGATACCGTGGCAAAATCTGTTCCAACCAAGGAAAGGAAAGAGGAGAGAAACTTCCTGAGAGACTGAAATTTGTTTGTAGAGACCTCTGTGTGCACTGCAAGGTATGGAGGAGAGGCAAAGCTAAAGGAAGGAGGTAAAGAATCCATGGAAAATGAGTATAAGAGGATCGAGGGGATAAAGAAAGACAACAGCAGGCTCTGAGGAGATGGTAACAATTAAAATTTGCTTTTCTAATGGCATTCCCAAAGGCTCTAAAGCCCACAGTCAAATGTTTTTCCAAGAAACTTCTATTTCCCCCACATTTCCCCGAGAAATGCTATTTCCCAATGATCTTACCTTTAAAGAGTATCTATGTGGGTCCTCCTTGCATCATCACTTTGGAATCCTTGCTCCTTTACCTGTGTCAACCCCTCTTCCTTCCCACCCAAGAGTTCCAGGTGAGAAACCAAGGAGCCATTGATAATGAAACCCACAGCATTTCATTTTAAGTGGCTCATGATCATTAGTTCTTTTGGTTTTCTTCACAATGGCATTAATCACTGGCCACTCATGAGACTTTAATGTGCCCATAATAATCATCCATTTTAATTCCATTGCAATTGAGCACTCAGTAATGTCTCAGAACTGGAAAGGGTTGAGCAATGGCAATGTCTGCTCATGGTGGGATGTTGGGTGACTGAAAGCAACCAACAACTGCTGAGATGGCCCAGATTTATTGCTGAGACCCCCAGGATTTCAGGCAGGTGGATTTTTTGGCAGTCAAGCCTGTTAGCAGTTCTCATTCGGGTTTTATTCTCGGCTCCTTGCAACACCTTTGTTCTCGTCCTTTTTCATTTGACACATATCGATTTTTTTTCACCGTTTCCTGGGCTGCAGCTTGGAAATGATGTGAGTTTTTTGTTGTTATTTATTTATTTATTTATTTTACATTTAATTTCCTTCCCTATTTGCATGTGATGGTAGGGAAATGAGCCGTGATGGGACCTGGCTGGGCTGAGATCTGCTAGGTTGAAGGAGTTAACTTCAAATCCACAGTGTTACCCTTAACTTCACCTCTCCCTGACTCCTGAGCACATGGGATGTTTTTTTATACCTCCATTTTAAATTTTGAATTTTCACACACCTCAGGGTTGTCGGTAAAAAGGATGTTCATATGTATCTGACCTTCATGGTGTTCAATCAACTCGTGGCTTCATCCAACCACCTGTGGACAACTGGAGGATGGAGACCACCCTCCTCCCAGGGGCTTCCCCAGCCTCCACCAATCTCTCATTTCTCCTCATTTCCAACCCAGCTTCTTCATTGCTGGAGGATGGCAAAAAAAAAAAAAAAAAAAAAAAAAAAGAGAAAGAAAAAAGGAGATGAATCCTTCCTGCTGCATTGTGACTTTGTGGTCCTCCCAAAACCCCACCCCAGCTGCCCTGTGTTCTGCAAGGACACCATTTGATTTCAGCCCAGGGGTCTCAGATCTCAGAAGTTTTCCATCCCAAAGGATGCATAAAACTTATTTTGCTTTCCTTCGCCTGCAGAGAAGATATAATGCAGTGCTTTGGTTTTCTCAGGTCCACTGGCAACTCCCTGAGACAGCTCTGGCAGCCAAGGATATGAATCACTGAGATGGTATTTAAGATCCTTCAGGTAACCTGTACAAGAAAAAAAAAATTAAAAGGAGCTAATGAAATGGCTTTGAGGGCTGTAAAAATGCAGAATTCAATCCCTGCAAACTTTCCAAGATGTAATTTCAGAAGACATCAAAGATTACATGAACCTAAGAAAGTAAAACTACTCAAAATTCAAAGTTTATAGTCCATCTGTCTCTTTGCTTCAGGGAGCTGGTATTAAATTTATTGCTAAATAAAACAAATAAGCCTAGGAAAAGTCAGCATTGAAATCTGCATACTCGTAAGAGAATTAGCAGAGCTCTCTTGTTATGATGGCTGCTTCTCAATTTGCATCTTTAAAGAGTTGTGACCATCTCTCTGCTTCTCCCTTCACCAGCTCCTGGGAAGCCAGGCTGGTGCTGGCACAGCTCGGCGAGGAGATGCTGCAGGTGAAGGTGGAACTCCCTTTGTGGGCTGAACCCAAAAGAGGATGGGGAACGAGCGCCAAAGCCCAGCCAAGGTGAAGAAACATCTCAGGTGGAGACAAAATTTTAAAAGGGCAGGATCAGCATCCCATGTTTCATTCACTGACTGTCAGGTACTGCAGGTATCCAAGAGGAACATAAACTGGAGGGGGCTCAGCCTATTGACAAGCCCTGGTTTTGATTTTGCAGTATTTGCACAAGATGTAGTTTTACAGTCCTTTATAATTTTAATAATTGTAATAATTATAATAATTTAATATTTAAAATAATTTTTATATGTTAAATTTTTAAAAGAATGTTTACGATTATTTGAAATTTTTTTCCCCCATGGGTATCCCTCCAGCCCATCTCTATCTCAGTCAGCTGATATTGCCTCTGGAAAATAGACTCCAAAGCTTGGCCAAGTGCTGGAGGTAAGTCACGTTAAACATCCAGAGCCGCCTTCTTATTTTTTTAATTTATCCCTGGAAATGCTTGGGAAAGGATCAGTCAGTCAGATGCTTTCAGTAACTTTGCACAGGAGAGCCTGAAGGAGCAGCAAAAACCAGCTGAGGACTTATTATGCCTTGAAATTAAACATTTAAGAGGAATAAGTTGGCAGCAGGGATTTTCTAATCAAAATATATATAACCTGCCATTTATCCACCACTTGCCCTCTGGAAGGACCCCAGAATGCTTTCCTGGCTCAACAAACCATCATCAACCCCCACTCAGGCAGTGTGGGGAGGGGAGAAATCCCATTTTTTTAGATGTTTTCCCACTCAATCCCAGCTGCTTGGTGGATTTCCCCCCATCAGTGGGGAAAAATCCATTGTTTTGGCTTTAGTTTCCTTTATTATCAACACATCAATCTCTCACAAGAAATAAACCTAATCTTATTTAATCTTGCATAGGAAAACTTCTGGGAATATAGAGCCATCCTGGCACTGATCACTTATTCTTAATATATCCTCCTTGTCCCTATGGATTATTGATAAACCCCTTAATTATATTCTCCCATCTATTTATCTATTAGTTCTTGTGAAATTACATGCTCCTTTTTGTGTGCCTGAGATTGTTTAAAATGCACAGTGGCTTCCAAAATAACATTGTTTTCTTGGTGTTGTAAATGTTATTATTCCCAGGAAATCATGTGCACAGGTAAAAGGAGGAGTTGTCCTGTGAGTGAAGTATCAAAAATTGCGGGAAAATCAAGTTATACAGAAATTTTCCATGAGCTAAGCAGTTAAAATTTGGGGAATCTTTTAATTTTATCCCACATTTGGCACAAGCATTGTTGGGTTTGGACGGACAACTCTCTGCGTGGATGGTCCCTACGTGGCTTTTAAAACTGCATGGGTTGATGCTGAATTTTTTTCTCACTCCTTGAAACTTACTGCTGGAGAAGGTTTGGAAAGGTGTAGGAAAATATTAATGTCCTTAAATATCTCCTAAAAATCCAGCACAAATTTGAATGAGTGATTTGCTTTGCACGTCATGCCCAGATCCAAGTGTGGTGCCCGAGCCAGAGGGAGGAAGGGCTGGTGGGTACCACTGGGACAGTTTGGAGAAACACTCTGCCTCAAAAATTCCTAAATTGTCTTTAGGGATTTCTTTGTTGCATTTTTTAACTCCTGAGGGGTTGGACACCCTCCCTGTAATTTGGAAGGGACGTTGTACCCCTCCAACCTGCTGCAGTGCTTAAGACAGGCTCAGCCTCAAGGAGAGATCCTCAAACCCTTGTCTTGTTTTTAACATCCATTGTTGAATAATTTACTCCGTTTTGCTCTCATGCATCTTGCAGAGAATCCCGTCACAGTTTTTCTTAGAGAAATCCGACACGAGCAATAATACAATCTTGGAAAGAGAATTGAATTATTTATGGAGGAGCAGTGAAATGATGGAGACTAAACCTCTATATTTTATGTAATTTGTTTTCTCCTGAAGCCTGTTATGTAAAAATGTAAATATTGCTGGTTATGTGTGTCGCTGCTCTTGCCAAATGTTTAATATTTTATCAAACCTGCTGCAAGTACTTGTCTCTTTTGGAAAGGACCCGTCCATATCCTCTGGAATAAGTGCCAGTGAGTTTGTGGCAATTAGATATTTACAACACTGACTTCACAGGTGCAAAAAAATCTCCCTGAGGCACCCATGCTCCAGTCTGGGGCATGGAAATGGCACAACCCCCAGAATTTGGGGGAATTTTTAGTGGAGGGGGTTTAATTTCAGGGAGATTTTCCATCAGTCTGGATTGGGATAGGGATGGGAAAAGGTGTCTGAAGGAGGGTTTCCTGGTTTTGGGGTTTGGACATCCCTTCCAGCCGCAGTCCAGGGTGGGAAGAAGTGAGAAGTGAGCTGGTACCCAAAATCTTATCAGTAGGGATGCAACGAGGCACCCCCTGTCCTGGAGATCTGGAGGCTCAGGGTTTGTAGGATGAGACCTGACAAAAAAAAAAAAAAAAAAACCACCCAGCATTACCCTTTTGTAGCAGAAAAACGACTTTTTTTTTTTTTTTTTTTCCTGGGGAAAAGAACTATGAGATTGAGTGTGAGAGAATTTTAATTTATCACCAAAAAAATTCCAACAAGCTCCCACGGCTGGGTGATGAAGTGGCCAATCCAAATGGGAAATGTTTTTTTTTTAAACCAGGCATAATAATTGATGATAATTAACCTCTGGCAAAATCTCTCCAGGGAAGAAGCAGCTTTTGCCTTTGTGAAGGAAAAATCTGGGCCTAGATACTTTCCCTGGAGTTTTAAAGTGAGATTCGAAAACCAGTAGAGGAATTGCTTTGGCAATTGGCAGCAAATTGAGGAAGATAAATGAGGGATGCCCAAGGAGTGAATGTGGGATATTCAATGATCAAATGTGGGATGCTTGAGGAATGAACTTGGGATGCTTGAGAGACAAATGTGAGGAGCTTGTTGCTGCTGGCTCCAGAGGAAATATCCCTGCACCACAAGAACCCGAAAATTTTGAGCTCTTGTATATTTTTGGCAATGATGTAGCTTAAAATATGCCCCACATGTGCCTGCTCTTTTACATCCCTGTTTTCCAAGATGAGACGTGAGAAAGATGAGATGCCAAGTGTGGATGATCCAGTGGTCCTTTGATATCACAGTGATGGCTTTTCCATCTGCCTCCCCTCCTCTCTTCCTTTCCAATTCTCCAGCTTCTGCAAAACCCAAAATATTTTCTGTCTGGCATCCCCAGCTGGTTGAAACAACCGGCGACAGCTTTATGGCTCCTCATCTTTGCTCGCTTCTGTGGAATAGTAATAAGGGAGGGGAGAAACGTCCTGCTGGCTGATTTACAAGGCAAGAAATTCCTATAAATCATTCCAACATCTCCAAAGGACTGGGGGGATGCTCTCTGTTCCTGCTGGTTTTCTCAGTGATGCAATGCAGTGATTTTTTTTTTCTTTTTGGAGGGGAATGGGTGAGATTCATCCCAACCAGCCACTGCATCTCTCTCTCTTATTTTATTGATGGATTCCAAGTGGGAGCCATCTATTTTCCCTTGCTCTTCATTGGCCAACCCAAAGGACATCAGTTTGTGTTAGAGCCTGCTCCCAAGGAGGAAGTACAAACAGCAGAGCAAATATTTTCTGGATGGACTTATTTTTGGGATAAACTAGAAGGAGGGATTTAGGAGTGCTGATTTTTCAAGAGGCCGTTTGTTCTGGAAAACTGTAGAAAAAAAATTAAATTGCTTTGGGTTCCTGGCCTTAAAATTAATTTGTCCACCTTTCCTCTTGCATCCCTGACCCCATGGCCATCCCTAGCACCCCATTTAG
>QUSF01000045.1:2073193-2083373 GCA_003676055.1 Chloebia gouldiae | reverse complement strand
AAAAATAGCGACTTGATTTGGGTTTAAGCTATATGGAGCAGGCGGATGATGGGATCAGGATTCCCCCTTATTTTTTTTCCCCTCCTCCCTCCTATTTTATTTAACTCCCTGCACTGCGATTCCTTCGTTAGGAGCAAAAGTTAATTGCTTGAGGCTAATTACAGGAGAGGTTAATAGGGGAGCTGGTGGTGTCAGGAAGAGGAGATGCTGTGTTCCTTAGCATCCCAAAATTGGGCTTTTTAAGGCACTTTGCAGCCCTTGCCCCTCAAAGCCAGCCCATAAACCCCTTAATTTTAACCTCAGATCTTTATAATATTAGATATTGATTTATAAATAACATTAAACATTCCCTGATATCATG
Organism: Chloebia gouldiae; assembly: GCA_003676055.1. NCBI lineage: Eukaryota > Metazoa > Chordata > Aves > Passeriformes > Passeridae > Chloebia > Chloebia gouldiae. The sequence goes on along the minus strand of QUSF01000045.1, from coordinate 2,083,012 downwards.
GGGTGAAGGAAAAAACAGGGAGAAAAGTGATGCTGAGCTTCCCCTCTGAGCTTGTAGGAACATATTCCATTTTCCCTCCAATTTTTGGGAGGTGGAAATAAAGGAAGTCTCATTTTTTTATTGAAATCTCCCTTTCTTTAAGGAAATTACCTTTTTAAAAGTTTTGCCTTTTTTACGGGAAACCATTTTTTTGGGGGGAAAAGTTTTTTTTTTTTTGAAGGAAGTCACCTTTTTTAAGGAAATCTCATATTTTTTCTTAAGGTTTGCTTTTTTTTAAAGGAAATCTCCTCTTTTGGATTAAATGCATGAAGTTGTATTGGGAGAAGAGTGTTTTACCCCTCTGGCACATCAGGAATAACTGTTTTTCCAACTCAAGGGAAAAACAAGACCCTCAGCGGGCAGCTTTGGAATTTGGGTGATTTTGGCTTTTCCAGGGAACTTCTAAATTACTTCTTGTCTTCTTTCCAAAGTGATGGACAGCACCTATAAATCTCTGAGTGATGATAACAGGGTTTTTTTGTCCTCCCACAAAACTGAAGTATTGGCTTGGTCCTGCTGGGAAGAACATCCTTCAGCCCTCCATCCTCATCCTCAGGGATGCAGGACTGCACCTCTGGGTACCATCTGCATCCTGGTTGGGTTTGTGTGATGGATTCTTGAGGTATTTCCTGAGGACGTGGAGAAAATGAACCCGGGGTGATGCTGGGACGCCCCAGTTGGGCACAGCTGATTTTCCTGGGAGCTGCTGTGGCTTGGAGGAAGCAGTGAGCTGAGGCAGGGTGATGGGTGGGGCAGCTGAGAGTGGGTGGGAGGGATGCGAGGAGCAGCAGCCCGCGCTTCCTCAAGTCGGGAGGAAACTTTTGCCACAGTTAGGGATAAACTAAGGGAGATTTGGCAGCTGCAGTCCTGCTGGGAAAGCCACATCGAGCAGCAGGATCATTTTTGTTTATGCCATGGGTAGTGCTGATCCATCCCAGCATCCTGTCCCCCGTTGTTCCCCATCCTCACTTCACTCCAGCCTGTGGAAAGCTGCTTTTTTGGGGTGTTAGTGGGATAATTTACTGCATCCAGACAATTCCCAGTTGCATTTAATATCCCACGCACTGTCGAATAACTTGATTCCCAAATAATTTTTGCCACCACCAAAGAGGGTGTTAACAAATGCCCTCTAATTAGCCCAAAAATAAATTAATTCCCAGCATCATTAGTCAGATCATTAAGATGCCGGCTCCAAATAATAATCCTGAAGGATGGGAATTAATCCTCAATTAAATTTAAACTCGGGTTTATCTCTGCCTCCAGGCCTGGGAGGAGTGAGGTGTGCTCCAGGTAATGCCCGTGGGCACACCCAGAGGGGTTGGGATGGAAGCACGGTGCTGGTGGGATGAGCCGTGGTCCCAGTGGGATGAGGTTGCCTTTGCCCAGCTGTGGTTTGCAGCTGTATAAATAAGAAGGGAATTTGGCCTCAGTGCTTCCCAACTGCTTCATTATATCCTATTTTTTTGGCTTTTCCTCTTCCAAGGAGGAGCACAAACCCTGGGTACTCCCAACTCTGGTTAACTGGTGTTTCCTAAATAGTTGAGTTGCAAAAGACCTTCAAGACCGTTGGGTCCAGCTGTGAAATCCACCACTAAACCACTTCCCAAAGCACCATGTCTACAATTTTTAAGAATTGTTATTTACTTATTACTTATTTTTTATTTTATTTTAATTTAATTTTAATTTCATGTTATTTCTTTTTTGTTTGTTTGTTTTATTTTTATTTTAGTTTTGTTTTTATTTTTGTTTTATTTTTATCTTTGTTTTATTTTTTATCTTAATTTTTTTTCAAACGTTTTTATTTTGTTTTTTTCTGCTTTATCACTGTTTGATTTTTTTTACCATGACTTTCATTTTTCAGGCCATGCTTCCCCCACCTTTCAGCATCCTGTGCCACCTGTCCCATCCCTCCCATACAAAGTATAATCCCAAATGTCCAAGCAGCCTCACCAAAAAGCCATAAACTCTCAGGTTTAGGTATGCAGCACTTCTGATAATCCCCAAAAAACAGATTATTTTGGTGCAGGTGGAGGAGACAGTGAAACCCAACTTGTGTAGAGGGGAAAAAAATTCCCCACGAATGTTCAATCCGGAGCTTTTGGCTTTAACAAGGTGTTACAAAAACTATGAAAAATGTTATTACTGAAGCCACAGTTTCTGGCCAGGTTTTCCCTTCCCTGGCTGTGCTGGCTGCCAGGATCCCTGCCAGAAATCTCAGAAAGCCAATTAAAAATAATCCCAATTTTGGACCAGCCATGGGAAGCTTCTATTTTACGTCTTCCCCCATTTTGTGTTTGTTTGAAGATGTGTTTGGGAGTGGGGTTTTGAGTGGGAAAATCCCGGGGGGAGCAGGAGCAGCCTCAGCCTCCCCAGGACCCAGCAGCTCCTCCAGCCTTGGCTTAAAGCTTCAACCCCTTGGAAGTTTTTTCATGTCAGGAAAAGCTGATTTTGTTTTCCTTTTTCCCATTTCCTCTCCCTTTCCCCTAATTTTCCTCCCTTCCATCCCCTCTTTTCTCCTTCCCCCCCATTTTCTACCTTTTCTCCTTAATTTTTTTTCACTATTTTCCTTTGTCTTCTTTTTACCATCTTTTCTTTTTTCCACTTTTCCCTTTTTCTGTATTTCCTGTTTTGTTTTCTCCTTTATTTTTTTCTTTATTTTCTTCTTTACTTTTTTCCCTTATTTTAAAATGTTTTCTTTTTTCTGTTTTATTTTTTCCTTGATTGTTCTTATTTTCCTTCTTTCCGTTTTTAAAGTCTTTTCCCCTTTTTTCCTTTTTTTTTTTTTCCTTTTTTTTCTCCCTAAAAAAAAAAAAAGAAGAATGTTTAATGTTCTTTTCCTTTCCCCCTCTTTCTCACTCCTATTTTTTCTCTTTTCTGCCCTTTTAAATTTTCTTTTTTGGCTTTTCCTTTTTCCCTTTCCCTTCTTTTTTTTTTTTTTTTTTTTTTAACTTCTCTTTTTTTCTTTTACTATTTTGCCATTTTTCCCTCTATGCTCCCCCTTTCTGCCCATCATTTTTGGCAGCCCTGCCCTGTCCAAGCAGCAAACCCAACATTTTCCAGCCCAGACTCTCTGATGTCACCCCCAGTGCCACACGCTCTGCCACCAGCAAGGCAAAACTTGGCCAAAAATGGAAAAAAAAATCCAATATTGAACTGTAGCAGTTTCTTTTCCCATTACCACATCAGCAGTGTGTTATTCCCAGGATTTTCTGGTGGAGGCAGGACCAGCCTCTCCCAGCTCCATCACTCCCAGGTACGTCGAGGGCACTTTATGGCTTTATAAAGCCCTTCAAATGTTTTTTTTTAAACACTCCTCGAAGCTTCCAAGGCAAGTTTGAGAATAGCAATTACCAGCTCCCGGCTCCCTGGGCGAATTCCCACGGCGCTGGTGGATGTAAACCACTTTAGACATTTTTAATGCTCCTGAGCAATAAATTTAAAAGGGAATTTATTGTTCCAAGCTGCTAATTTCTCCATCCCAGTGCCGCTGCCTGTTGCTGGTGCTGATGCTGAGCTGGGAGCCTGGATGGAGATTTTGATGCTATCCCAGAAAAAAAAAAAAGGTTTTTTCCTGCTTGATTTTTCTCCTTTCCCCCCTATTTTCTATTTTTACCCTGTCTCCACTATCTTCCTGCTGCCTCTTTCCAAAGGGAGGGCTCCTGGTGAGTGAGGCTGATGAACTGAGCCCTCTCCAGGTCTTGTATTTTATTATCCCCTTCATCAGCTCATAATAAATAATTATAAATAATTGGCTCAGGCGTGGTGGGTGGAGGTCTCCCCTCCAAACCATTCTGCATCCCATTCTTTCCATCCCACCTCTTGCATCCTCTCCCTGACCTTGCTCTGACTCGCCCAATTTAGATAGAATTATTCAAAACCCCCCCAAAATCTGGATTCTGAGAAGATGAACTTTGCTAGAGGAGTTAAAAAAAAAAAAAGAAATAAATTCTTATTATTTTTCTATCTCAATCCCAAGAAAATCCCATTTATATAAAATGCCTGCAAAGGTCTTTTAATGCATTTATGTGCAGAAATTGGTTTCTTTATATCTTGCTGCCAGATCCAAGGTCTCATAACTCCTGCAATTAATTAATTGCTCTAAAACAAAAATAATGAAGTGGGGCCCTTTGTCAGTGGGATGGTAAAGAATAAACTTAACTATTATAAAAAATGAACCAAAAAAAAAAGTAATACATACTCAGTGACCAATAAAAAGTAAATAGTAAATAATTAAAGATAGTAACATGAATTAAATACTAAATCGTTGTTTTCCTATAAGGTGATGCTGGTGTGATTTTTAGATGTAGTGGTTTTTAGATCCTTGTCCAACTTCAGGGATGCTGATGCCAGTTTTAGGAATGCCAGGGCAGTTTTCATAGATGCAGTTTTAGGGATGCTCCTTCAGTTTTAGGAAAGATGGTGCAACTTTAGGGATGCTCATCTCCCTTTTGTGATGCTGATCTCATTTTAATGATGCTGCTGCAGTTTTAGGGATGCTGTTGAAATTTTGGAGATGCTGGTGCAATTGTAGGGGCGCAGGTTTAATTTTAGGGATTCCAATTTTAGGAATGCTGGTGCAGTTTTAGGAATGCTGGTGTGGGTTCAGTGATGCTGCTCTAACTTTAGGGGTACTGATGCAATTTTAGGGATGCTGGTGGGGTTTCAGTGGTGCTGGCCCAACTTTAGGGGTACTGATGCAGTTTTAGGGATGCTGGTGCAATTTTAGGGATGCTGGTGCAGCTTTAGGGATGCTGGTGCAGTTTTAGGGATGCTGGCATGGGTTCAGTGATGCTGGTCCAACTTTAGGGGTACTGATGCAGTTTTAGGGATGCATCTCCATTTTTAAGTGTTGCTCATCTGATTTTAGCAATACTGCTACAATTTTGTGGGTGCTTATCCAAATTTGAGGCTGCTTGTGCACTTCTGATGCATTTTTACCAACACGTGTCCATTTCTAGTGATTCTCCTCCAGCTCCTGGCTGCGACTCCCCCAGACCCTCAGGGGCATATTCCCCATTCCCACTATTTTCCCCCATACAAATCTGACCCCCCCCAATCCCACTGTCTCAACCATCACTTTTTATCAAGTTTTTTTTCCACTCTTTTTGAGCATTTCAGTGTTTTCTCCTCATACCAGGAGCCACCTCTTGCTGCTGGGGAGCTTTTCCTTCTTTTCAATGTGACCTTTGCCATCTTAATCCCACCCTGTACCATGCTAAATCATTCCTCCTTGCCTAAACAACCTCAAAAAGGTTTTTTTTTTCCCTCTTCTTCTGTCCCTTTTAAATTTAACACCCCAAACAGTGGAGCTGAAAGTCCTGGTGAGAATATTTATGCTAAAACCACTAAATAAAGCGATTTAGTAGCATCTTTAATAGCTGAGTACCTGGCAAGTGGCCAAGGTTATCTCAAGGTAGAGACATCAGGGGGGGTTATTTTCTCTGCAACCATTTATGCAGGGATTTGGCTCAACAGGGGAAAAGCCAGAGAAATTCCCAGTGCTGTTATCCCTGCAGGAATTACTGGGTGCGTTTTCACCCTGAGTTAATTGTGCTTGGAGAGGGGCTCAGTGCAGCAGGGCTGGGATAAGTTGGGAAGGGCTCAAGGCTTGGGAAGTGGCTGAATTGGTGTTCCAGCCTCTGGTTTGGTGTAAACCTGGTGTAAACCTGGGCAGTGCTGGGGTGAGACCCCGCTGCAAGGTGGGATTTAATTCCCTTAGCAGCACTCCCATCACCCAGCTGCTCCAGCCACGCGTCCCACACCGCAGTGCTGTCCTGGGGGGCTGCTCCCCCATCCGTGGCATCGCTGCTGTGGGGTGGGGGCACCCCCTGCAGCCCCCCTGAGCCCGGCAGACAGAATCCCACCCTTTGTTTCCTGCTCGCCGGCTCCACTTCGGGAGGCTGGAGCGCTCAACAAGCCCCTCTTTGTGCTAATTTAATTAATGGCCGGGGCTGAGGGCAGTGGGGATGAGACATCGTGGCTATAAATACCTGCTGGGGGGGGGGGGGGGGCTGCCAGCCCAGGGGCAACTCTACCAGGATCTAATTAATTTCAGTTAATTGACTCAGAATCAAACCCGACTGATGGATTGATTTCTACTCGAAAGCCAAAGGTCGATTGGGTTCTAATAGGAAGTTATCGATGGATCAATTTGTAATGGAAAGTCAGGAGTTGGTTTGCTCATAATAAAAATTTATTGGCTGATTCGGGGTAGAAAATTGTGGGTTCATTGATTTATAATGGGAAATTTGTTGATTGATTCATAATAGAAAATAGCGGGTTGATTAATAGTAAAAAAGTATGGATTGATTTATACTAGGAAATTATTGATGGATTTATAATAGAAATTAACAGATTGATCGGGTTGTAACAGAAAGTTATTGATTTAGAATAAAAATAGTGGTTGATTTATAACAGAAAATTATCAATCAGGTGATTGATAAGAGGGAATTATTAAGCAGGAGAGCAGTGTGAGTGCTGGGCAGTTTTGGGGGAAGGAAATCTTGTCCCCCATAGCAAAGTGCAGCTGGTGATCAACCTGTTCCTGCATTCCTAAAGGAAAATAACTTTTCTGCTGCAAACTAAACATCCCAGTGGTGATTTCCAGGGAAAAAATCCCCTTGGATACACGTGCACACACCCCTGGTGCTCCTCCAGTGCCTGAGTGCATGAGCTTGGTGCATTTTCAGTTTCCTGGAAAATTCCTTGTTCCTGTACTGTTTTTTTTTTTTTTTTTGGTTACAACCTGAATTTCAAACTTTACATTCCATTTGCAAGGGAGGAAGGGGAATAACGCGGAGATGGGTTCTCTAAAGCTGCAGCAATGGAGTCGAAAAGAAATTTGAAACTTGCTGCTGAGTGAGTTTTAGCTGCCAAAAGTGATGTTGATCTTCCACAGGAGATGGAGATGATTTTTCTATAAAAGAAAAAAAAATGTATAAATGATAGTTTACAATGAAGAGATTGGGATATGTTAGCAAACTTTTATGATGTAATAGAGTATAATATATACAATACATTTAATATATATAATATATAATATATATAACATATATAATAATAATACTAAATACAATCAATACAATTAATATAAATATGTCTAATATAAAGTTTTTTTAATGTACAGTAAAATTAAGCAGTGACATGGCTGCAAGAATGGGGATAATCCTAAATCTGAGATTTTTGCCCCCAAACAGCAAAAATCCCCATTCAGCTCATTGCACAGTAAGGGAAAAAAAAATTCAGTGAATAACAATTTTCTTCTAAATTATTTTGCTATTTTGGCACATGGAGTATCACATCTTTCTGCTGCTCTGGGTAAGAAGCCCTGAGTATGTCACTGGCAGGGATGAAGTGCAAAGTTCTTATTTATTTATTTGTAATGTCCATGGGAAAACTCCCCAAATACAATATAAACATCCACCAAATCCCTCTGTGATCCCAAGCTCAGGATCTCAGCTGCATCTTTGTGTCCACTGTACCATTAATTAACACGATTTCCAAATATTTGCCGAATTTCAAAGTGCTTTTTGCCCCTGGTGTGCATTTATTCTCTTTCCTAGAAATAAAATTAGGCAAATCATTAACACCAACGATTTGGGTGCCTGTTATTACATTTAACATTCCTATTTCCATTCCCTTTAAGACGGGGTGTAGTCCCCGTTTTATTTTAGGGATGCTGGGTCCGTGTCACATGAAACGGAGGGGAATTGTTGGTGAAATGATATCCCCCATCCTAAAATAGCTGCGTTCCGGCACGCCCCGCAATCCCCGTGGATCCTGCAACCTGAGCCCCGGCAGCCTCGGGGCACGGCCGGGCCAGCGCCTCCCTGGGTGACATCCCGCCTTTATTTACACAGCTCGCTCCTCCTTTTGCTGCAGCCCTGGTTTGGTTTTCCACGTGAGCAGCTTGAATCCTTGTGGGAAAAATCTGGGAATTGAGTGTATCCCTATTGGGTGCTTGATTTGCTCCCTGTGCGTAGGGAGCTGGAGCATCCCTGCTCCAGCCTGGGATAATCCTGTATCCCTGCTCCAGCCTGGGATAATCCTGTATCCCTGCTCACAGGGAGCTGGAGCATCCCTGGTTTGGCCTGGGATAATCCTGTGTCCCTGCTCCAGCCCAGGATGATCCCTGTATCCCTGCTCACTGTGTGCACAGGGACATCCCTGAGCATCCCTGCTCCAGCCCAGGATGATCTCTGTATCCTTTCTCACAGGGAGCTGGAGTATCCCTGAACATCCCTGGTCCAGTCTGGGATAATCCTGTATCCCTGCTCACAGGGAGCTGGAGCATCCCTGCTCCAGCCTGGGATAATCCTGTATCCCTGCTCACAGGGAGCTGGAGCATCCCTGCTCCAGCCTGGGATAATCCTGTATCCCTGGTCCAGTCTGGGATAATCCTGTATCCCTGCTCCAGCCTAGGATAATCCCTGTATCCTTGCTTGATGCCCCAAGCACAGAGAACTGGTGTATCCCTGAGCATCCCTGCTCCAGCCCAGGATGATCCTGTATCCCTGCTCACTGTGTGCACAGGGACATCCCTGAGCATCCCTGGTTTGGCCTGGGATAATCCTGTATCCCTGCTCACAGGGAGCTGGAGCATACCTGAGATAATCCATCATTCCCATTCTCCCCAGCCCTAGGTAGCTCCTCAACAATAGGAGTGTTTTTAAAAAAAATATTCCCCTGGGCATTTTCAGGAAAAAAAAACAAAGGGATTTTTCCTATAGGAAGAAGCTCCCCAGTGGAGCTTGGGGAGCTCTTCTCCAGTGGGGTTTGGGGTGGTTGGAGGGGGCCATCCCAAACAGGAGCTGGGAGTGGGGCCTGGCTCTGGGATGCTGGCAGGGCAGCTGGCCTCTCACTCCCAGGATGATTTGGGCCATTAATACAAACCACTGGCTTTTACTGGCCTGTTAACTGGATTTATTTTTTTTTTGCTCCTGGGCAGGGCCATTTGATTGGAAAATGCAGATAATTTGAATTTTTCCAAGTGTTGATGATGTCCACTCACATCTGTATTTGCACAACTTCACAGAAATACTCCACATCCACTTCTAATCCCAGTTTTCCTAGGATGAAGATGAAGACCTTTACTCCTACCCAAATTTATGGGCCAAAGTTTTTTGTGTTTTGTTGTTGTTTGTTTTGTTTTGTTTTGTTTTGTTTTTCAATTGTTTTGTTTTGGTCCAAAGGGAAAGTTTAGGATGAGTCTTATCTCCATCCATTTAGGAGCAGGGATATTTGTGCATTGGATTTTTGTTCCAGGGCAAGCAAAAATCATGAAGTAATTAAATTTCTACTGGGATGAAGCAGGGCTGGGGAAAAAGTTGGATGGGAGAGGGTGAAAATAGGGATTGGGAATCCTTGGGTGGTGTCCTACACCAGCATCCCTGTCTTGCTGGGTTAGAGGTTTGGGTGGGTTTTTTCCTGCTTTGTGGTGGGGAAATTAGTTTCCTTTATCTAAGGGAAAATAAAAAGAAAAAAGAAAACTGATTAAAAAAAGGAAGTAAAGAAGGAAAAATGGTAGTAAAAAATGGGGAAAAAGGAAAATAGAAGTAAAAAGAAAAAAGAAACTTGGTAAAAAATAAAAAAGCGAGAAAAAGAAAAATAGGGAAAATGAGAAAAAAGCTGGTTAAAAGAAACTATAAAGCAAAATTGGAAAAAAGGAAAAATTGATTACAAACAAAAGAGAAAATGTGGGAAAAGAATAGAAAAAGAAAATAAAAAGAAACGGGAAAATTGGTAAAAGAAAATCAAATTGAAAAAAATAGTAGAATTGGA
>QUSF01000045.1:2051826-2072731 GCA_003676055.1 Chloebia gouldiae | reverse complement strand
GCTGCAGGATTCTGCTCCACTTCCAAAGCCGGGATTAAGTGGACACGATTTCTTCCCACAGCCCATTAATTTTGGTTTATTGCTGGCCTGATGGCCATTACCCTTTTTTCCCCCACCCCCGCCAGCTCCTTCCCCCATTAGGTTTGTACAATTAGCAAAGTACGAGCCATTAATGCGGCGTGGGGGGTGCAGATGGGATTTGGGGATGCTCTGATGCCAGTGAGGCATCCCAGGAGCTGCCCTGTACCCCACAGGGATGGGCATCACCTGCTCCTGGCAGGATTTTGGGATTCATGGCCATTGCTGTGGCTGAGGGATGGATGCAGCCACATCCTGAACTCACTCCTGGCAGGATTTTGGCATGCAAAGCCATTCCTGTAGGTGAGGGATGGATGCAGCCACGTCCTGAACTCACTCCCAGCAGGATTTTGGGATGTAGCTGAGGGATGGATGCAGCCACATTTTGAACCTGGTCCTGGCAGGATTTTGGGATGCAAAGTCATTCCTATAGCTGAGGGATGGATGCAGCCACATCCTGAACTCGCTCCCGGCAGGATTTTGGGATGTAGCTGAGGGATGGATGCTGCCACATCCTGAACTCACTCCCGGCAGGATTTTGGGATCTAAAGCCATTTCTGTGTCTGAGTGGTGGATGCAGCCATGTCCTGACCCTGCTCCTGGCAGGATTTTAGGATATAAAGCCTTTCTGTAGGTGAGGAAGGGATGCAGCCTCATCCTGAACTCGCTCCTGGCAGGATTTTGGGATGCAAAGCCATTCCTGTGGCTGAAGGATGAATGCAGGCTCATCCTGAACTCGCTCCTGGCAGGATTTTGGGAGGCACAGTCATTCCCCTAGGTGAGGAAGGGATGCAGCCATGTCCTGACCCTGCTCCTGGCAGGATTTTGGGATGTAGCTGAGGGATGGATCCAGCCACATCCTGAGCTCACTCTTGGCAGAATTTTGGGATGTAAAGCCATTCCTGTGGCTGAGGGATGGACGCAGCCACGTCCTGCCCGGGCTGGGCTTGCCCACGGAGCATCCCAGAGCGAGGCAGGAGCGGTGTCACCTCTGTCCTGTCCTTTTGTGTCACCCACTGCTCATGACCTGGAGAACCAAGTGTGAAAACACCCACAGCTTTGGGGTAAAAAAACCTCCTGGAAATAATGACAAAATATCTTCAAATAACTTAAAAATGGCATTTGCATCAGTCAGTGCTCAGTGCCCGAGACACCTGAGACCCTTTCAGGGCACCTGTGGGAAGGGCTTCAGCAGGGCACCCAGGGGGGCAGAGGCCATGGGATGGCAGCTGCTTGGCACAGACCTTTACAGGGCACCCTAATTAGCAAAGATGCTTTGCTGGGGTCCAGGACACCCCTCTGGCTGCCCTGGATGTCTTGAGACCCTGGCAGGGGGCTTGGAGACCCTGGCAAGAAGTCAAAAACACCTGTGGCTTCGATTTTAGCCCACGGGAGAGGCTGCCAGCTCTGGATGAGGAATTACAAGCCAAAAGGGTTCAAGTAGTGTAATAGGTGAATTGACACAGGGTGGAAAAGTAGAATTTTGGGGTTTTTTAGAATGTATTTCAGGTACAAGATGGAGGAATCTGGGCGTGTTCTAGCCTTCTTTCCTTTCTTCTTGTCCTCCATGTCTTGGTATGATGGTGACACTTTTCTGTTGGTTTGGGATGGGGACATGCTGTCCAACATAGATGTTAGATATTGGTGCATTGTTATAAACAGACTGTATGTAACTTTTGATATAAAAGGTAAACACCACCCAAGGGGGCAGGGCAGGCTGCCATGGCTTCTTTACCAGGTGAACCTCAGCAGGTCAGAGAGAAAATATTACAGATAAGGAGAAATAAACAGCCTTGAAAACTCGACTTCACGTGTTCCAGACCTCTCCTTCAGCTGCTGGGCTAGGGGAACAAGGACTTTCACACTGTTGGGGTCTCACCAGCTGACCCTGATAGTGCTTTTGTGGGGTACAAAAAATAAAGATGCCAACCAGGCACCCAAATCAGGAAAGATCATTGCTGGGCCTTCTAATTAGCAGAGAGCCTGGTGTGGCACCTGCATGGGCACAGATGGTGGCACGGGACCCGAGTTAGCCAAGGCACTCTCAGGGTGTGTGGATGAGCCGAGGTCCTTGCAGGGTTCCCAAATTAATGACCCCATCAGAGTGCCCAAATCAGCAAAGCTCCTCACAGAGCACCCTAATTAGCAAAGACCCTGACGTGGCACCCTAATTAACAAAGTTGGTACCCCAGTCATCAAGGATGCTTGCAGGGCACCCAAATTAAAGACCCCAGCCAGGCCCCCTAATTAGCAAAGGGGCTTGTGGGGTACCCAAATCAGCCAAGGTCCCGATGGAGGCCCCAATTAGCAAAGGTGCTCACAGGGCACCTCAGTTAAAGCCTCCCACACACCAAAGGTCTGTGCAGAGCACCCAAATTTCGGAGTCAGTCTCACTTTTAGCGTGGAAATCCCCCAAAACTCACCCAGAAGGAAATTCCCCAAAACCCCACAAGTGTCAAGCACCCTTTGCTGTGGGCTGGTCACTCCCATCTCATCCCAAAATGGATTTTAGCACACCTGATGGCCAAGGTCTGTAATTCCCACCCAAACCTCGTGCCCATCAATAGTTTTCCTTAAAAACAGCTTTTCAGTAAAATCTGACTTTCAGATGAAACCAGATTTTAAATAAAACCACATTTTACTTTTTTTTTTTTTTTATTTGTGTCCCGAGAGTGGAATCTGGTAAGGATCTTTAAAGGATAAACTCCTTTTGCCGACAAAAATTAGGTGGGTTTTGCTCAAAACTGATAGCAAATTCATGGCAGAAGTTGGACAACAGTAAATTGAGCCGAAGATAGAGAAAAAAATTAATGGATATTGCAAAAAAATTCAAATAATTGTTAATTGCAGCCTCTGAATCAATTTTAAGTTAAGGGAAGTGCAAATGATATTCTATCTATTTATATATATATATATATATTTATATATATATATATATATATATATATATATATGTTATATTTATATATTATATATAGCATTTATTTATTTATTTATTTATTTATTTATTTATTTATTTATTTATTTATAGGGGAATATAAAATATATAATGTTGGAGAATATATTTAGGAATAGAAAATATCGGTAAATATTGTATGTATTGAAGAAAATTAGATAATATTCCCTGTATATATATTGGGAAATAGAATGTTTTATGCAACTATATGTATGCAAATATGGTGTATTGGAGAATATAGTGGAAGAACATATTTGGGACTGTAATATATGGGTAATAGATATACTGGGCCTTGCCAGCTGGGATTTAATTGGTATTTGTCAATTACCTGCTACTCTGTGTGACATCAGGTGGGTCATTCCTTCAGCATCCATCACCCTGCTCCATCATCTCCCTCCACCTGGAATCTGGTGCATCCCTGGGTGGTTTTCAGTGAGCCCATCTTCACTCTGCATCTCAGAAACTCCCAAATTTCCCAGCTTTTTAGGTGGTGATGGCAATATTGTGTCCTTCTTCCAGACTTGGGCGCTGATGGGGTTGGGATTCATCATTTTAGGGATGCTCAGACTTGGAGTTGGACTCCCAGGGTGAGGTCCCTAGGGATTCCTCTTGAACAAGAGCTATATAAATGTAATTATAGATATAAAACTCATGAGTGTTGGCTGGGCACCGATATTACAAAGTTTTGGCTTTTTTCCCCCCCATTTTTTAAGGCATCCTGCAGGACTTCCTGGCAAAGGGGGGAAGGCTTCTCTTGCCCTGAACTGATGATTTTCACAGGTGGCTCTGTGACATCCTGCTGAAGTGGGAGGTTAAAGAACAGGGGGTCCTTTCCCACTCCTCTGGCCGTGTCATCACCTCCGAGGGTCAGTGCTGGTGAATTCTGAGGCAGCCCAGCTTGTGCTCGCAGCTCTTGCAGCATTCCCTGCCCTTCTGAGCTGCCTGAACGCCGCCCTTGGTGGAGGCCACGGTGCCCCCAGGCGTCGTTAGGGACCAGTGTGAAAACACCACAGCTTCGGGGTAAAAAAAGCCTCCTGGAAGAGCTGGAAATAATAACAAAATCTCTTCAAATAGCCTAAAAAATGGCATTTGCATCACTCAGTGCTCAGTGGCAGGATGCAGGCGCATCATCCCGTGGGTAGCACTCACAAATTTTGGGGGTTGCTGAGCCCGCACCTCCAAAATACCGTTGTTTTTTTTCTGTTTTCTGGGGTGATGAAAGGAAAAGCTAATTGCAATTTGCATGATGCAATCAAGGTGAGCTGATGAGATGCTCAAGGGCTTTTCGGCAGCACAAGGGGGTGGGGGTGTGGTGTCCCCCCCCGCCCCCCCATCCCGAGCAGAGCTGCCTGTTGGAGCTCCGCTCTCGATTAATGGCTCTGGTTAATCACCCCCTGTCCAGAGCAGGATTGTCTTACGGATAATTTCGTTTGCCTAACGAGATTTTCACTAATTAAATCTCCTTTCGGTTGGTGAGGTTCTCCCTGCTGGATAAGGGGAAATGTTTGTGAAGCCAGCGCCGCTCCCGGCTAAATAAACCTTTCCACTTGGCTACTGAAAAATTCCCACTGGGAATGCGGGATGCAAACACTGCTTTGGCAAATTAATTAATTCTTGCAACCCTGAAAATGAATTTGCACCCCCCCCCCCAAAAAAAAAAATTTAGAGGAGTTGCTCCCTGCAAGCCCTTTGTGGTCACACACTGGGATACTCTTGCATCAAAAAATAGACAGATTTCTGGTGCAAAGTACCAAATTCCTGAGGGTTTTGGCTTACCTGGGATGGTTGATCAGGAAAAGGCAGAGCGAGGTTTGAGGCTCTAAAGTGGCACCAAAATCATCATCGGTGTCTTGTGGTGTTGCAGCAAAAGTGGATTTATTGAAGAATAAATTGGATTTTCTTCAAAGAGCCGCAGTGCTGGGATAGCAGAATCCTGCAGAATCAGGAAAATCAGGAAAATGAATTCAGGAAATTCAGGGAGGAAATTCTTGCCAGTTCTGGAAAGTCCCATTCACTCCCAGGTAGTGCATCTCTATGTCAGGGTGGTGTTTTTTCTCCTAAAGATTCCTGTTTCTGTCATCCTCCTTGGAACCGCTGAGCAAATTCACTTTGGATGAAATAGAATAGGATGGACTAGAATAGATCCTTGTAAATGAGATATTCCCAAATACCTCACATCTCACCTGAGATCCAGAATGGAGTTGTATTCCATCCCACGTGTTATATTCCACATTTCTCTCTAATGGGAAGTGATCCTTCAGGTTTGGGATTTGTTTTTCCTGGGTGTCTTTAGGGGCTGAACTGTGGCTTGGGACTTAAAATACATGTATTTTGTATAAAACAGGGGTTGAACCATGGGTTTTCCATAAACTACACGTTGTGCATGTATTTATATAATTATATGATATGATATACAATGTAGTATGTAATATCTGAGATATATGATATAATGAATATATGAGATATTGTAGATCATAATAGATATAAAATATCTAATATAGCTTTAGAATATAATGAATATGTATGAGAATGATGGAATAGACAATATAGACTATAAAAGACAAAATAAAAAACATAATATAGATGATATAGAGTATAGAATACCACTATTATATGTATACAGTATTATTAGATAGAGGGTAAGCTATGTTATCTCTGTATTTTTTTAATAAATAATATAGATAACAATTATATAGTGTGTGTTGATATATATGATATATGATATATGATATATATGTGATATATAGTATACAGTATATAATATATAATGTATAGTATATATACTATATAATATAATATATAATATATAATATATAATATATATTATATATTATAAATTATGTTATGTATTATGTATTATATATATTATGCATTCTATATCATATTATTATATAATATATAATATATTTTCTGTATTCTAAAATAAATATATAAAATTAAAACAATGTAATATATAATATAAAATTATTGAATATATCATAGAATAATATGAAATCTATAATGTATAGTATAAAAATATTAAATAATGTAAAAATCAATATATTATTTAATAGATGATATATATTAAAATAAACATATAGGTAATATATAATATATAAAAATATAATATAAATACATAGTTGATATTACATTATATTATGTTACATATATATGCAATATTTATAACTGTATATTTAAATATAAGATATGATTACATTTTTTTCTTTTATTATTGAGAGAAAAAAGTGAATTTCAGGAAATCTAATGGGATTTTAAGGAGTAGGAAGGTGGGGCATGCTCCCAGCACCCATGCACACTTCCTCACACGCTCCCAGCTCCTACACACTCCTTACTCCATCCTTGCTCACTCTTTGCTCACTCTGTGGTGCCTTGGAGTGGCTGCCCGGAGCAGAGGCTCGGCAGAGCAAAGAGAATAAAGTGGGAATTTATTAAATTTAACAGACACACCTTGGGCAGTCAGAGCCTCCCAGAGGCCACACCCAGCATGGACAGGGCTCAGGAGTTTTTCAGATGATTTCAGTTTGGTGCATTTCCATATCAGGGGTAATTCTCCAATTACAGCTTCAGGCAGTGAAGTCACATTCCCCCAGTTTGCTCCTCCCCAATTCACTTTATTTATAATTTTTGGGACCTGAGGCTGTTGGGTGTCCTGGGTTCTGGGGCCTGGCAGGATTGTTTTGGCTGAGCAGACTGTGAGGAGCTGACTAACACTCCGTGGGGAGCTCAGAGTTATGGGTGTCATATATACACACATATATATATATATATACCTGTCATATATATACAGCATCTGAAAAATAGAAAAGCTCAGACTTGGGCCATCGTGTGCACACTCTGTGCTCGCTCCCTGCTCACTCCTTCCACAGCTCCATCTCCCCCTTTCCTCCCACACACGCTCTCACCACACTCCAACCTCCCATTCCTCCACCAGAATTTTTTTTTTTTTTTTTTGGTAAAAAGCTCCAAAATAGCTCAATTTCCCCTCAATTTTCCAGTGCTTTGCCCACTGTCTTCCCAGCAGGACTCAGCCTGCTGGTACCCACTGGAGCATCCCAGCTCGGTGGTGGAGGCATTTCACAGCTCCTAAATATTTGTGCACATGGCTTTGCACAATATTTAATAAAATATAGTAATATTTTATACTGTTCAATAGCATTTAATGTATGTGAAATAATTTTACATAATTTAAAATAATTTAATATTATTTAATAACTCATTTTTGTGGCATGAGCATCACCTGTGGCTTATGGAAGGCACCAAGGCTAAAAAAGTCACAGGGAGAATTGTAATAATCCCTTTGGGAGCAAAATAATTGGTGGCTGAGGAGAAATATGGAAAAGTAAAATAAAGTAAAATAAATTAACAAAAAAACCTATGTATTAACGAAACATTAACTCCCAACATGAGCTGACTTCCATGAGAGCTGGGAATGGGGGATGCTCTGCTAAAAAATCCCACTAGAAGGAAAAGAAAAGAAAATAAAAATGTTTTATCTTTGCTCCCATTCTGTGATAATGATCTTAACGGAGTTGGGAACTGGCAAGGAAAAAAACGTGTGTGGTTTTTAAATGAAAGTCACCTTCACTCCAGAGGGCTGGGGCACAGATTTGGACTGTTTGACCATTTGGGGGATATTTCATTAATCAATATATTTTATTATTTTGGGGGAGTAATTTATTATTTTTGAGATGTAGTTTGTTGTTTTATTTGGGATTTTTGTTATTTACTTTAGGTTATTTTATGGTTTACTTTGGCTATTTTCTTATTTTCAGGGTATTTTGTTATTTATTTGGGATATTATTTTGGGGGTATTTTGTAGCTTCTGTTGAGCATTTTATTATTCTGGGGGTATTTTGTAACTTCTTTTGAGCATTTTATTATTTTGGGGGCATCTTGTTATTTTTTTTTAAGCATTTTATTTTTTCTGTATTTTATAATTTATTTGAGGTATTTTTAAATTTTAATTTTAATTTTTTAATTTATTTGGAGGTGCTTTCTTATATTTTGGGATTTTTTATCATTGGAGGGGAGAATATTTTATGAATTTGGGGGCCCATTTTATTATTTTGGTGGGTATTTTCT
This sequence comes from Chloebia gouldiae, assembly GCA_003676055.1. Taxonomy (NCBI): domain Eukaryota; kingdom Metazoa; phylum Chordata; class Aves; order Passeriformes; family Passeridae; genus Chloebia; species Chloebia gouldiae. The sequence continues at coordinate 2,064,615 of QUSF01000045.1, read as the reverse complement.
CTTTGGGGCTCGGGATTGCTCCCAGCATTGTTGGCTTTTCCCACCTTCCCCAGCAGTTCTATTCCGAGTAGAACAGAAATTCTAAAGAGAAATAGAATTCCCCTTGCAGGATTTTTTCTAGATTTGGGAAAACCCTTGCTGTGATGGGAGAGGGATCTATTCCAGCCCTTTGGAATGCTGCCAGGAGCTGGATTTTGTAGCAGATTTTGCAGAGGGGAGAGGTCCTGGGGAAGATTTTTGTGTAAAGCCACCTGGTCTGAGGCCTTTTCTAGCTGCAAACACCTGGCTGAGAGTCCTTTTTGTCTATAAACCCTTGTTTAAAGTGGTTTTTGGTGCAAAACCGCTGTTTGAGAGACTTTTTTGATGCAGACACCCATTGAAAGGACTGGTTTTGATTCAAACCCTCTATTTTAAGGGTGTTTTCCCATTTTTGAGGGATTTTTTTGGGGTACAAACCCCTTTTGGACAACCATGAGTTCAAACCCCTCTGTGAAGGACTTTATTTCTGCAAAGCTCTGCTTTAAGGACTTTTTTCTTTTTTTTGCTGAAAACTGCTAAAAGTACATTTTTGGGTGCAAGCCCGTATTTTAAGGACTTTTTGAGGTACAATTCCTGCTCTTGAAGGACCTTTTTTTCCTTCAAACCTGTGCTTCAGTGGCTTTTTTTGGGTGCAAACCCCCAATTTTAAGGGCTTTTTTTTCTACAAACTGTTTTGGAGGAGCTGCTGAAACAACATTGGGTTGGGATGAGGATGGGAACAGTGTGTGGATGCTTTTGCAGGGGACAGGGATTATTTGGTGGAAAGAGAAAGGATTTTAGGAGCAGAGAAGGAGCCCACCCACAGCTACTTGTGTTGGGTTTTGAGTATGATTTTCCCTCCAAATTCACATCCTTAATGCTTTCTGGTCTTAAAGGTAATGTGAATAATACAGGTTTTGCAAAAATAATTGTATTTCCCTCCCCATCTGATGAGGAGAAATTCCTGTTACCCAGTGATGCTCCTTGATGACGTCCTGTGAGCAAAAAACCATTTCACTTTTAAGCTTTTTTTTGGCTTTAATTCCAGCCTGGACCAGGTGATGGAGGAGCACCACAAGCATCCCTGTGGAAAGCATCTCCCATCCAACCATTTTTTGCTCCCGATAGCTGCGTACAGGTGGGGGAAATCTTTTCCCTGCTGGTTTTTGAGTAAAAAACCAAAGTTTTCTCCACTTTCCCCCCACTCCTCCATGCCGAGCGCTCGCCACCCCGCTGTCTGTTTTTCCTCACTGAGGTTCAGTTCTAATTATGTTGATTTTCTCCAGCCCACCCCCCTCCTGGCAAGCTTATTAGGGGGAATATTTTTATTTATTATCATTTCGCCCAACTCCTGCCAGCATTTCCAATTACTCTCGCCGCTTCCTTGTAATTGTCTTTCCGTAATGGCTGCGAAACAATTGCGCTAAATGAGGTGGCTCCGGCAAGATGAGGGTTTCACTTCATTAAAGGCTAATGGATTCCCAGCTCCAGCTCTGTGGGCAAAAAAAAAAAAAAAAAAAATTAAAAAAGATTAAAAAAGAAGAGATTTAAACAACTTCTTTTATCTTATTGGGGTAACTTGCCCCGCTGTGCTGGGGTTTGAGTGGGATTTGGGTGCTGGGTGTTCATTGCTCAGGTGTTCAGTGGGTTTTTCCCAGAATCTTTTGGGGGGTTTTTAAAAATGGTTTTTTCTCTAAATTGCTGCTAATTTGGAAAAAGCTTTCTTCTTTTTTTTTTTTTTTTTTTTGCTATGTATATGCTGATAATTATATTTATTGCCATAAATATTATTATAGAAATATTTGCTACATAATGTTGATATATAACCTGTAATGAGTAAATATAATACACAAATATTTATAAATTATTAAAAAACTACATGGCATAATCCTATATTACAGGAGTTGATTAGGATCTATTCACATTGATATATTTATTTATAATGATTGACATATAGTGATATGCTGATTATAGAATATGTATTATATTGCTATATAATGCTTGATATAATAAGGAATTATTATCTTGCTATATAGTATATGTTATTTATAATAGCATTAATTAGAAATCCTGTGTATCTAGCTATATAGATTTCTCAATATCATCTATTTATTGCTATAAAATATCCATTTTTGCTACCAGAAATTGGCCCCACAGGCAGAGGTAGAGACAAAGCTTGTGGGGTATTTGGTTGAATTTTGGAGTCTCACTGGTATTAGTTTTGCTCCTCAAGCAGATATCATTTCAGTGTTATTTTTATTTCTAAAAACCTTTTATTTTTGAAATTTTTCTCATTTTTTTCCATCTTTCCTCTTCCTTTTCCCCTTCTTTTGTGGGATGTAGATGTGCTGGGATGGACCTGGGATCCATCTTGGGACCATGTGGAGTTGAGTGTCACAGCTCAGGGAAATTATTTTTTTTTAAATATTAAACAAAAATCAGTTCCTGCAAGACCTTTATTTTTGGGTTTTTTTGGGATTTTTTTTTTATTTTGATAAGCAAATTCAAACCCCTGGCCATTGGATGGTGCTCGGGGCGAAGCATCCTGGCACAGATGTGGGAATAGGGCTTCATGGCAAAGGGAAATTCGGCTGCTAACCCAGGGAAAACCCTTCAAAAAAGCAAAATTCACAGTGGAGGGGAACACTCAGAGCCAGAGCCACCCCCACAATTAGCAGGTGCTTGTGTAGATGTCAGAAAATTCAGAAGAGCTGGTTAGGATGGCTGGTTTGTTTTCTGCAGAAATGGCGATTTTTGGCAGCACGGTGCGCCCCAGAATGGAGGGGAAATGCTTTAATGTGGGGATTGCTCATCAGAGAAAATGCTGATTTTCACCAGTGCGTGGGAGGAGAGAAAGCCAAAAACTTGAGAAAAGTTGAATGGGTTTTTGGGGAAAGTTTGACAAAGAAATGAAAAGCAGCATCAGAAAGAGTTAATGCTTATGGAAGCCAGATATATATAATAAATATACATTTATAGTACCTCTATTCCATTGTGTCCAGCCGTTGGGTCCATTATACTGGATATTATATATAAATAGATATGTTGGATACACATTGAGTGTGTTGGATATATTGCATTATATCCACCTATTGGATTATGTTGGATGATTATTTTGAATTTTATATATATATATATAAAATTCACACACATACACACAGGCTATATACATACATATATATACATACATATATATATATATACATACATATACACACATATATATGCATTGAATATATTGAATATGCATTTAATATATTTGATATATTACATTATATCCAGTCACTGGAAATATTACATGAATGCACTGCATACATTATATTCTTATAGCCTCACTATTATATAAATTTAATATTATATCAATTGGAAATATAAGTTATAACATATCCAATATATTAATCCAATATATGCATATCTTTTTTCTATATATCCTCATTCTGTCTCCTTTCCCTCCTAATATCCTCTCTATATGTATAGGATGGGTATATAAATGTTCTTTTAATGTGTATATATATAAATATATAATTATATATAAATTATATATATATGAAATGATCCAATTGTCTTTATCTTGGACGCTGCTCTTTGCATATTCATCATGCTACATCTCCAACTCTTCTGGGTGTTAAACCACTGAAATATGGATTTTCCCCACCAAACCAGGAGAGCAAATCTTGTATTATCTCAGGAAAAGCCCTTTTTTTAAATTTAAAAATGCCTCTGAACACCTCTTGACTGGCACTGCATCCTTCACTGATTCTTGGGTCCCAAGTTTCCTGTAGCTCTGCCTTGCACACATCTGGTGTCTCCCCCAAAAACTGCCCCTGCCCCATGAGAAAAAAAATTAAAATAAAGAAAATAATAATTTTGGACATAAGAACACGGGTATCTCAATGTAAATATATTGCTTTCCTCATAGTACTGGAAATATTGAAGTACTGATCCTTCCAGGAGCCATGGGAAATTCCCACTTGCTTCTCCCACCCATAAGCTGCTCACCCTTACTGCCCTAAGAGATAAAAGGAGAGAAAATTCATTTAAAAACCTGCAAAATGTATCTTTTTAAGACCATGCCTGCCTCCAAGCCTCACTTCCAGCACAGTGTGTGTATTTTTCCTGGCGTTTTCCTGGTTGTGGATAAATAGTTCCACAACCAAAACACAACATGTAAGTGACACTAAATAAAGTCACACATCAAAATACACTGTATTTACCAATCCCCAATCCTAAAAATCCATTTTCGACATACCTTAACAACTGTCCTGCTCCCTCACAAGCATTAAATTGTAAATCAAGAAATCCTATCCATATAATCCTATATAAAATTTTTAATGTAAACTATTAAGATAACATGTATGCACTCTTACCTCAAATTACAATTAAACCATAAAAACTAAAATTATTAATATCATTACCAGCAGATACTTGTATAATATTTAATTACAAGGCATTTTTAGGCACCTCCTGAAGCTGTCTCAAGGTAGTGACTGCCAAACTGGGGGGACTCCTGATGGGGACACCTCAGGTTTGATTGAATTAGCTGGAGCTGCCAGGTGAGGTGTAGAAAGCAGAAAAACACCTAAAATTGGGGTGGCAAAACTGGGGGCCGTGGTGGCAGCTTGGACAATGTTGGAAGCTGTGTGTTTCAGCCTCTGATCTGGGGCAAAGGAGAAAAACGTGTGTGGATTTTAAATGAAAATCATCCTTGCTCCAGAGGGCTGGGGCAGAGTTTGTGACTGTTTGACCATTTGGGGGGATAGTTCATTAATTATTCAATGTATTTTATTATTTAGGGGAGTAATTTATTATTTTTGAGATGTAGTTTGTTGTTTATTTGGAGTTTTTAGGATTATTTTATGGTTTACTTTGGCTATTTTCTTATTTTCAGGGTATTTTGTTATTTATTTAGGATATTTTATTATTTTGGGCTTATTTTGTTAATTATTTTGAACATTCTATTATTTTGGGAATGTAATATTTTGGGAGTATTTTGTTATTTTTTGGAAGCATTTTATTTTTATGTATTCTGTAGTTTATTTGGGGTATTTTTAAATTTTAATTTTTAATTTTATCTGGAAGTGTTTTATTATATTTTGGGATATTTTTATCATTTCGGGGAAGGATATTTTATGAATTTGTGGGGCCTATTTTATTATTTTGATTTTTATTTTGTTATTTTCGATTTGGGGCAATCCTGGTCAGGCCTCCCAGCATTTTTGGGATTGCTCCCAGTGTCTCAGCATCTGATTTGGGGCAGAATCGTGGATTTTTCACCCAAGTGCTGCCAGCTGCTGCTGCAGAGCTCCATTAACCCAGCGCCGGGTGCCACCAGGTCTCCGCTCGGTGACTTGATTGCTCCTGCTAATTTCCACCCCGTCCTTTTGGGGCTCCTCGTCACCTGGCACCCAGCCAGGGTGGATGTGCACCATTGCCTTCATCCTTGTTTTTCCACCGTCCTCATCCTCATTATCTTTCACAGCTGGCTTTGGGGGTTGCTCCCCTCCAAGCTTTCCACCTTCCGTGGCTGCGGGGATTTGAAGAGCGTCCGTTCCTTTGCGTGTGCCTTCGTGTCTCTGGGAATGCAAGCGCCGTCTTCATCATCAGAATTCAGGGCGTTGTTTGGGATTATTTCAGTGGAGAGCCCTCATGGTGCCAGGCTGGTGCAGCCTGAGGAGCCAAAATCTTTAATTATTGCAGGTGTGACCTTGCTGGGATGAGTGACCAGACGGCCAGGGATGCTCACTTCCCGAAAAACCCTAGGACAGACTTGCTGCAGGGTCTCCTGACGAAGTCAGCGCTTCCTATCTTTAATTAGGCGCCCCTCATTAAGCACAAAGCTCGTAGAACTGTGGCCCAAACTTCTCCAGTGCTGGACTGTGACATTACAGCACTTAAATGTGTGGAAAAAGAGGCTGGAGGGGTTGCAGAGCATCACATCTCACCCTGTCAGAGCTGCATCCTTGTTAAAGTAATTAGAAAATCATTTTGAAATTAATTATTTTTTAGGATGCAGCATCGAATGGGTCTTTAGCAACACTTAGATTTTAATTTATCTTCATGCCAGGGCAGAAGAATATTTTAATGTGTATTGTATATTTCATTATATTGAAAGCTGAGCAGAGGAATTATTTGCTGTCCAGTTTGGAACTGGGTGTAATTGGGGTGGTTGGGGACTGCATTTTTCCTGCAGCTGTTGCATTGCTATTGGGTTTGCAGGAAATCCACAATTTTTTGCAGCTTTCTCTTTCCTAGTGTTACTTCTGAGGTTTAAATCTAGCTCAGGTGTGCCAAGGGAGTGGTGAAAAATTTTATATTTCCAGGAAAAATCACCTATTTTTTTAAAACAGAAAAGAATTTTAAAAAGCAGTGAACTGAATTTCAGAGCATGAGGCTTTTAAAGAATTTTATTTTTGAAGCTTGGTAAAGACTGGATTACTCTCCATTTCAGACATTTCATTTGCCAATAGATGCAGGTGTCAAAAAAACCCTCAAGCCCCAAAAAACACCCAAATCTTGAGGTTTTCTGATGAGCTCAGGAAGTAAATAGAGAGTTTTGGGAAGGTTTTGGTTCGTTTGGGGTTGCTGGAAACCTTAGTTGAAAGCTGAATATCCCTTGAAAGCTGAATATCCCTTGAAAAGGAGCATCACCATTTAACAACCAAACCCTTTGCTGAGTGCAGAAGTTACTAGCAGTGTGTTTTGCAAGAGACTTTTGATAAAAAGCACTTTTTGAGCAAAATACCACTGAATTTATGTGCTCGAGCTGTGTCACAGGTTAAATGGCAGCAACAGATGATTTTTGCAGGAAAACCACAGCACGGGTAGAAATAGCCCCGGGGCTCTGGGGGGTTGAGCTGACTTCCAGGCATGCCTGCACCATGCAGACAGCCCCAGGCTGCCCTTAGCTCTGCAGCCAGGAGCAGGCTGGACATTTTGTCATCCAAACTGTGCCAGAAAATGTCTCTGTTTTTCCCAGCTAGTTCAGTCAGTTTCATAAAAAAAACCCATTGCTGCCTCGCCAGAGGGGCAGTGGAAGGGTGCAGGACCTTGCCAGGCTGTTGGCAGCCTGGGAGACATCAAGATTAGCATTTTTTAAAAAGCTGGATGAAAATGGAGAGTTGCTGAGCTTTGCTTTAGGCCAGTGTCTTTGCTTTGGTCCTGGCTACATCTTCAGTTTGCTCTGCTTGTGGCCTTGGGTGGTTCCAGGCCAGCATCCCTGGACTGATCCCAGCTGACATCCCTGGCTTGGGCCCAGACAGGATTTTGGTTTAATTTTAACTGCCACAGAATCCCAGAATGGTTTGGGTTGGAAGGGACCTTAAAGATTATCCAGTTCCTCCAATGATCACCTCCCTGCCATGGCAGTGACACCTTCCAGTGTCCCAGGCTGCTCCAAGCCCTGTCCAGCCTGGCCTTGGGCACTGCCAGGGATCCAGGGACAGCCACAGCTGCTCTGGGCACCTGTGCCAGGGCATCCCTTCCCACTGTCCCATCCATCTGGCAGTGGGAGCCATTCCCTGTGGCCCATCCCTCCATCCCTTGTCCCCAGTCCCTCTCCAGCTCTCCTGGAGCCTCTTTGGGCACTGGCAGGGCTCTGAGCTCTCCCTGGACCCTTCTCCTCTCCAGGGGAGCACCCCCAGCTCTCCCAGCCTGGCTCCAGAGCTGAGGGGCTCCAGCCCTTGCAGCATCTCCGTGGCCTCCTCTGGACTGGCTCCAGCAGCTCCAGCTCCTCCCTGTGCTGGGAGCCCTGAGCTGGAGGCAGCTCTGCAGGTGGGGTCTGTCCTGGGGGGCAGAGGGGCAGAATCCCCCCTGCCCTGCTGCCCACGCTGGGGATCAGCCCAGCACAGGGGGGTGCTGGGCCAGGGCCTGTCCAGCTCTCACCCGCTGCACCCCAAGTGCTTCTCTGGTTGTATTTCCCTTTCTCCTCTGGTTGTTTTTCCATTCAGTGCAGACTGACACTTCTCAAATATGATTCATAGTGCCTCGACCACTTTCTCTGCCATTTTCCTCAGGAAATGCATCCAGTGGGTGCATCTTACCAGGTTCCATGGTTTTATGAACCTTCAGGTTGCATAATGGATGCATTGAATGTTCTTGGATATTCTTGAACCTGATCTGCAGGCGTGGTTGTAGCTTTGGCTCTTGTGGGAATCCTCCTTTTGTCTTTAGCTGAAAGTTCTAGTTTGATAGGAGCCAACATCCATGGATTCTTGTATCCTTGAGCTAATCCTACCCAGCATCCTTGGTTTGGTCCTTTACCCCATCCCTAGCATGATACCATTCCCACACTTTGATTTCAAACATCACTTCTCATAAGCATCTTCAGTTTAAATTAACACAATTTCCAGGTTATACATGTAAATATATATATATAAATTGACAGTTTTTCCTGCCCACTCCCAATTTTTGCAGCAGTTTTTCGTGGAAGAGCATCCTGGTGAGAGAAGGGTAGCAGTTCCCCAGCTGGTGTTAATGCAGGGGGCACAGTGGTCATGCATGCAGTGAGACCTGACAAGGTCAAGCCAAGGGTTTGTTTTTCTTAAAAAAAATGAGCACAAAATTACCAACAAGTTGTGTTTTACCAAGCTGAATAAGAAGTCAGGATGAGCATCCCCAGTCCCACATCATCCCTGCCATTTTCAGCTCTTGATTGAAAATTCAAGCAAAACTTTGCAGAAAGATCTTTTTTCCTGGCTTTTTGGGGATGCTGCAGCTTCAGCCTGGGGATGCCAGCACCTCTCTGCTCCCGCATCTGTGGAAAGCTGCGGCAGCCGGTTGCATACTCGGGCTGTAAAGATAATTAAGTTGCATTTCTGTGCGTTGTTTACTGTTCCTCTGATCCAACTGTTCCCCCGAGACTCCAGCTCGGGGCTCGTTTTTGTTTTGCAAACCTCCTCGCGAGTGTGCCCTTCACTCTGCTTCGGGAGCGATTTTAATTTTACTATTATTAAACCATCCCAGACGTTGCCTTATTATGTGCCTCGGAGCTGAAATTCCTGAAGGAGGGGGGGAACACCACTCACATCTGGGCTTGTTCTGCAGATGTTTGCTCTGCTCTAGGGAGGAGCAGACATTAAAGCTGACGTTGGAGTGATTTTGCCCCGGGATGGGTTTGCACAGGTCGGCGCGGGATGGAAATGGCTTTGGCACAAAGAGGAACCCCAAAACTTAATTCATCCTGGGCGGCAGATGGGTGTGAAAAAATCTTGTCTTGGCTTCTTCAGAAAGAAATTAGTAATTTTTTTCCTCCTGAAAAAATAATTTCAAAGAAGAACAATAATTAAAAATTAATTAAATAAGTAGAAAGAATAGGAAGGATCTGCACTGCTCACCTGGGGAGCCAAAACCTGAAATTTTGGCACGGCTTCATGACTAGACCTTATTTTGGCACTTTTGAAACTGAGAAGTGGGATCCCAGGAGTGCAGTCAGGGCCTGCACAGCCAGGGGTACAGCAGGGATGCATTTTGCCGTGTGGCTGTTGGTGTGTTGGTTCCGTGTGCATTGCAGATCTGCACGTGTGTTTGCACATGTGTGTCCCACGCCAGTTTGCATTAGCCTGTGTGTGTTCCTGGCGCGTTGCTGCATTTCTGTACGTGCTGCCACGTGCACTGTGCAGCTTGCAGACGTGCATTGGCCCCCAGGCTGTGTCTGCACGTGTGTTTGCCCATTCCCAGGTGCGCTTCCAGCTTTCCCCGTGCCGTTGCACATTTGCAATGCAATATATTTGCATATATGCAAACGCACACAGGCACATAAATCTGCATGGCAAAGCATCCATCTTTGCCCACCAAGACCCGGGGAAGCAGAGCTGTGTGCAGTGAGCTGTCCACATGCGTGGCCATTCCCAATCCAGCTCTCCTGATTTACACACCCTCAATAACTTTCTTCCCATTATCCCTAACCCATAGACTCTGGGAAGTTTAATTTCTTCTCTCTAGTAATCACCATTAAATAGAAATTGTCTTTTTCTGTGTAAACACGTCATTAGCGAAGCTGCTTTCTGCAGGGTCCAGATTTCATTTTTATTAAAATGAAACATTTTTTCGGCTCCTCACTGTGTCCGGAGATGAAGAGGATAATTTTAACCCGTTGGGTTGGCCACAGATAATTGCACCAGCGTTTGATTGGGGCGATTAGGGAAATATCTTCTTTTCATGCAGAATTTGCATTTTTCCCTCTTCCTTCTCTGGAGCAGAATTGTGCTTTCCTACCCAGCCAGTTTTAATGATTGTTATCAATCCTAATAAACAGCTTTTCATCTGCCCTTTATTGATTTATTTTTTAGCTGGGATGGGCTGAAAACCAAGTCCAGGTAAAAACTTGAGGTGGGGAAAGGCACCAAATGTCAGCTTCTTTTTGTGAGGTTGATGCTCAATAAGGGATTTTTTTTTTGTTTTGTTTTGGTTTTTTTTTTGGCACTGAAAGCCTCCCTGAAATGATGCAATGGGTTTTGCAGGGGGAGAGAGGTGGGTTCACTGCCAGGGGTTGCAAACAGCTGTCAGCATCTTCCCTTGCCAGGTGTGCAAGGGCCACATCCCCCCCAAATCCGTGCTCTGCAGTGATTTTCCAGTGGTCCCAGGTCCAGCAGGTACCTCTGGGAAAAGACCTTTTCCACACTAAATACCCAAGAAAACCCTGAAGATCACACATATATAAATCCATCTATTGGATACATCTCACATCAGACAGAAATAATATATGGGAATGATATATAATATGCATTAGAATAATACATAATATATGTTATTCCCATCACATCATAGATATATAACCATGTGAGGAAATAATAGAGACTAAATAATTCATTGTTCCCATATTTTATAATTTTATCATATGATACAAAATAGATTAATGTATAATCTATAATTGGAATACAACTAATACATATTACTCCAATATATTATGTAATATGTATGGCATATAACATTCATAACATATATATATATATAACATATATAGCATATATATATAACATATAAAACATATATATAACATATATAACATACATATAACATATATAAAACATATATATGACATAGAACATTTATAACATGTAATGCTAGAGAGCACGTAAACTTCTATAAATGTAATCTATAACATAAAGCATATATAATGTGGTATGTGATATAAAATATATAAGATATATAGTGGCATTAGGTGATGTGGTGGCCTCCCCCCTCTCCCTCTGCCACAATCATACCTTGAATTTCTGCCTAATTTGGGATAAAAAATCCCAGATTAATTCTGAATATACACATATATACCATACACAATCCATTCACTCCTTTTGCCTTTGAAAATCAAGTTTACCCTTCTGCCGCTACCTGGAAAAACAGATTTTTACACATGTGGGAGAAACAGATTTCCCCCAAATCCACCTTTGAGCACCCTCCAAAGGCAGATTCCCTGCCGGGACGGGGGTCCAGCCTCTCCCCCTGCCCCTGGCCGCTGCTGTTTTCTGTATTTATTTAAAATCCCAGCCCCAGGAGCGTGGCCAGCGCGGCCGCTCCGCTGGTGTTTGCACAAGCCCACTGGGGGCCAGCGAGGGATTGTGGGGCGATGGGAAAGCTGCTCTTTTTCCCAAACTGCACCAACCAGCTTGCCTTTTGCTTGCTTTTTTTTTTTGCCTTTCCTTGCTCTGCCCCCACACCTTTCCCTCGCTTTTTTTTTTGTTTTGCTTTTCCTCCGCTTTTTCTTGCTTTTCGTTCCTTTTTGCTTTTTCATGCTTTTTTATTTATTTTTTTTTTAATGTGGAGGCATGCAAGAAGCCAGGCCTCTTCTCCCAGCTAGGAATTTGAGGTGAAAAACCCCCTTTTTGGGCCCACAGGCTTGTTTTTCCCCCAGTTTTTGGGGTTTGGGGGGATATTGCTGCCAAAGGAAAGCGTCGCCTGGGTAAGTAAATTCCCGCGGTTGCTTCTCCACCCGACGGAGTGTCCCACTAACATCCACAACGCCCCAAAACTGGGATTTCTCTCAAAATGCTGCAGGATTGTTGGCTTGGTCCTCTAGAGAAATGAAATTATGCAGCATCCCCGCTGTTTTGGGAGAAAAGACAGTGGAAACTGTTATTGGTGACAACACCAGGGTGCCAGCGTGGTCTCTGTCACCTGAAGTTTTGCAGCTGGGACTGGGGGGAGTCCAAAGCCTCAGCCTGAATTGTGTTTGAAGGAAACTTAACCCTTGTTAGGCTGATTGAGCTGGAACTGATTCAGCTCTGCCAAAGCTCCAAACGCTTGGGACCGTGTTGGAAAAACATCCAACAAACCCACAGCACCCCGTGGAAACCCTTCCAGCCCTCAGTACTCTCTGATGCTGGTGTAAAGCCATTTTATTGTTGTTGCCAACTAATTAGTTGCAGTAACTCTGTGTTTTTCTAGTACTGGGAGGGGATTCCCTCTTCTCTTTTTCTTTTGGAAACTCAAGTTTAATGGTTGGAATCTTCCTTTGTGATGAGGAATATTGATGTCCCCTTCTCACTCATGATCCTTGTATTATCACTCAGCTTTGCCAGCTGACTGTTCCCTGTGCTGGTGGTCCCAAATTTACTCCTTATTAATGAGTACAACATTATTTATTTTCCTTTGAGTGTGGCTTTTCCCTGTTTGGGCTGAGCAATTTTACTCAAGACCAACTCTAAAAGTTGCATTAAACCTTTTTGAAGCTCTTGCTGCCACTGAACAGGGAATTCTCTGCCTGAGCATCATTAGCTCTGGGGCCTGATTATATTATTATTATTATTATTATTATTATTATTATTATTATTATTATTA
>QUSF01000045.1:1994276-2051816 GCA_003676055.1 Chloebia gouldiae | reverse complement strand
TTATTATTATTATTATTATTATTATTATTATTATTATTATTATTATTTAATATTTCTTAATGGATTGCAGTGTATTTTGAGAAAATAAAATTAATCTCAGAAGCTTTTTTTATAAAAAAAAAGATGCAGAAATGAATTTTGTATCTCTTGGCCCTGGATGATCAACTCCTTGCCCTGATTCCAGGAATGATTCATGGGGCAGATTCTAAGGCTGGCTGGTGAAAGGTGATTCCACAAGCTGGGACCAATCCTTGTTTTTAATTTAAAAGTCACCTAGATTATTGAATGTATCTTACTAAATTATACAATTGTTATTAAATTAGAAAATAATTTAGATTTCAAATTTAACTCTGCATTTAAATTTTAAAATTTATAAATGTATTCCTCTCTTGGAGATGCATCCAGCTGTGGGAAAATATCTGTAAGGATGTGAAACCCTGGCAGAGGTCTTGAAATTTAGGTTTTTTGCTCCAAAACCCTCAAACCCACAAAAACACAGATGCAAAAACAGGGATTTAAGGATTGAAATTAGTGTAAGGTTTAATTCTGGTATTTTCAAACTCCAGAGTTTATGTTCCCATGGCAACCGGTATTTTTATCCTCTTGGTTCAGTGCTTGTGAGATGGATCTGTTGGGAAATATTTTCCCTCTGGGACCTATGAAGATGTTGGGGTTGGGTCAGAAGAAAAACAGAAATAATTCCCTACCAGCCAATAAGAAGAATATTCAGGAATTTGGAGGTTGTCCCTCTCTCAACAAGCCAGAAAAAGACAATTTTAGGGATGCTTCAACCCAACAGTCAATGGGTCTTTGTGCCACTCTCCAAAATACACCAAAAAACCAAAACTTCTCTTGGAAAAATCTAATTTTTCATTCTCTGTATCATTTTTAGAGTCTCTGCTTTGGGATGAGCTTTATGGGCTGAGTTGGAACTCCAGGAATTGAAAAAAGTGAGGGAAAATATCCCAAATTTTAGATGCAGTAACATTATCTAGACCCAAAAGAGTCTTTTTCTCTGGAAAATTATTTCTATTGAGCTGCTTTTGCTCAGTCAGATCTCATAACCACTTATTGCCTGACGTTGTTTGCTGGCTTGGTTCATGTTATAACAATTTCTCAAGCTTTTCAGATCTGTTATGCATTGTAATTTTATTTTTTTTATCCCGCTGGAGATGAACGACTTGGTGGAATTCCTCAAAAAACATTAAAAATGAAAAAAAAATTGAGATTTTGTGACATTTCCATAAATGGACTTGTTGGTAGAAACCGATACCTGTGGATTGTGTTGGCAAAATGAGATGGAGCAGGAGAGAGAAATGCAGATTTCAAGGAAAGGGCCTTAAAACTGGATTTTGCTCCTAAACCCCCAAATGAGGGGAATTACCCTGAAAAAAACAATTCCAGAAATTTAGACAAGATCTAGATTGGGCCTAGGTTACATCCCTCTTCCCTTCATATTCATATCCTAGATATTAATTAATTTTTAATACTATTTTTTTCCTGTGACCAGGGTGTTTCTAGCATCAACTGGCTCCTAACCGTGGGTGAAAACACCGAATTAAGGAAAAATTACAGATTATTGTGCCGTGTTTTTTCTCTTGCCTGACTCAAACAATGCTGTTGGCATAGAAACAGCCTTTTGTGGAAAGGTCACCTGTGAGGAGCGTGGTTGAGGTGTAATTCAAGGAGATTACAGGGGATTAGGCTACACTTATATATATATATTTTTATACAGATAGGCTGTGTGCATATCCTACTGTCCATATATATTCATGGACACCTGCATAGCTACATATATATATTTATATATATATATTTGTTTTTTAAGGAAATGTAATAAGGGAACAATATCCAGGAAGCTTTACTAAATTAAAAAGTCGACGATGAAGGGGGTGGGTTTTTTTCCCTATATTTTTTTTCTCTATGTGTTTTTTCCCCCCCATTTTTCCCCCTCTCCACATGTGGTGGGGCGATAGCAGAACCCAGTGCTGCTCCTCTGTGTTTTTCTCTTGGCTTTAATTAAACCTCAGGCAGAGCTGGAAAAATGTGGCGAGACGAGATAATTGCGCTTATTCCCCGCGCGGGGCTGTAGCCTGGGCTCGGGAAGAAAAGGAGAAAAATAGAAATTTGGAGGAGATGTAAAGGTGATGGAGGGTGGCTGAGCTGTGCCCTCAAGGATGATGGAGCTGTGAGGCTTGGAACAAGAAACTTGGCTGATAAAAACTACCAAAACTACCAGTTTTCATCCCATTTTACAACTCTGTATGTTTACACCTTGCCCCTGGAACCAGAAAAATATGCAATATTATATATATATATTTTTTTTTTTTTACTGTGACTGCCCCACATTGCTTGTCTTCTATTTGCTTTCTTTTCCTATTTTTTTTCCATTTCTTTTTTTGGTAATGCATGGGCAAGGCAGGAATTTAAAAGGTTAGATTGCTGGATAACTGCATTTACATTGGATAAAATCCCCACACCCTGGGCACGTGTTCTCTGCAGCTGGCATGAGTGTGGTAAAAATCTTCCAGTTCCATTTCCTCCCCACTTCCCCCAAACTGGTGGGGGTAAGGTGTCATCAGTGCAAAATACAGGGAAAATCCCCCCAGAATTCAAATCCTTCCCAAATTCTCCTTTTTTTTAGAGGAGAACCATCATTTTTTGAGGCTGTTTTTCCCACTATTAAGGAAAATCAGTGCTTTGGAAATCGTTCTGTGTGGTGGAAGGAGCTTCCTGCACCCTGGAAATAATTGGCAAAAAAGGGTTCAGAGAGGCTACAATATCAAAAATCTCTTTCTCTTCTCTTGCCATCAAGCTATAACAGACCGTGGTAGCAAATATTTGGCTCAGATTTCTTTTTGGTGATTACAGCTTGTCAGAAAATATTGTTTGCATCCTAGAGGAAATACTGTATTTTAACTTTGTTTTCATTCCAAGAAGTCAAAATATTGATTTATATATATATGTATATTTTTTAATTCTTTTTTCCTTTCCATGGTAAAATTCCAAAAGCGTTTTCTGTTTGGACACATGGAAGCAAAAAACTATCGGCACCGTCTGCAGACGTGAAATGTTTTGACATTTTAAAATGTTAGTTTCCAATTGACATTTCAGCATAAAATAGCATTAAAATGGCACCGAGTGAAGCTGTTGATTCAAACCAAAAATTAAATTTCATTGAGGCATTTCAAAACTGAATGTTTTTCTCCATTCTGAACTAGCACTTTGGGAAAAGGAGCATTTATTGCTGAAGAAATAGAATATTTCTCCCCAGTTTTTGGTATTAAATAGTCCTGACCCATTTGGCTGTAGGATGGTGGTCATTGCACTGGACCACCTGCAGCTGCCCACTTGGGTGGGGATGAGACAGCAAAGAGGGGATTTTTCCATCTAAATGCAGTTTTGGATAAATCATCATGTATTCCTTAGCCAACAAAAAAAAAAAATCCCCAAATAATTCACGTAAACTGAAAAAAAACCCCCAAACATGCATTTATTCCCACATTGGTTGATGGCCAATGACACTGGAGGTGGGATCTGCCTATTCAGCAGGGAGCAGCTGTGTAGATCAGCCAATAATATCTCATCAGTGAGCTGAAAAGCTGCAGCAGCCCTCAAAATCACTTTTATTTCTCTCAGTCCTTGCAGCTCCCATTTCATGGGAAACCAGTGGGGGCAAACTTGGAGCAGTGTGTCTGGTATGGCGAGTCGATTGTACGGCTTCAGTAGCTCCCAATTTATTAATTAACTCTGTTTCTTGTTTGATTTCAGTTATTAGTTTGGCAAGTCATGATTTTGAGCAGTTTTGGACATGTTGGAGGATCCTCTGAGGAAAGCAGCCATTGGGGAGGGGAAGGCAGGGAAGGCTTTGCAAGGTGTGGTGATTTTGGTGTTTCCTGTGATGCTGATGGAAATGTTGGAGGAAGGTGCTCTCCTTTCACTCCTCTATCTTGGAAGTGGTGGGGAAAAGTCTTCTAGTGAGGGTTTGGTTGGAGAAACAGCATTTCTGAATGCCCAAAAGGTGGTGACCTGCAGCTGGGGAAGGTGGAAGAAGGTGTTACTCCTTCTCATGGTTCTTCTTTCATCATCCCAACAAAGAAAAACCAACCCCTCCTGTTTTTGGGTTTGGGTCCTGGGTGGTGCCAGTCAGTCCCTCGAGTGGAAATCCTCACTTTTCTTCTCTGAGACGTTTTTACCCTCTGACATTTTCTCACAGACTGCTCCTCCTGGAATAGACCTCGCAGTCTCTTTCCACAAGTTAGAACTAAGAAATATTTAATAAAGAGACGATTTAAGCTTTGGGAAAAATTCCATATGAAAAATTGCCATTTCCACTGGGTCACACAATGGCTCTTTAGAAAGATCTCAAGTTTGACCAGAATTGATGGCCAAGGCTACAACTGCGGAGTGTGCTTTCCACCCAAATTGCCAGACAAGGTTATAATTAGCCTCTGGAGATTTCTTTCAATATCTGAAATCACTTAATAGTAGCATTTGATTTTTATGGCAGCCTTTAGGCAGTTGGCTTGAGTCCTGCTTCTACACAACGTAGTCATCAGTGCAGGGCTGGGTCTTCTCTGTAGGATCAACAGTTTACTCATTGCCTTTGTAGTCATTAACTCAGGGCTGGTCACTGAAGGGTTAATTGATGTGTAACCTGCTGCTGTTGTAGTCATCAATACAGAGCTGGGTCTGCTCTGAAGGGTCAGTGTTGCTCGTTGATGTTGTTTAATACCAGCTCAAAATGTGTCAGTAAAGGCTTCATGGCCGCAGTTTCTGGGGGAAGTAGAACATCTAGTTTCAAATTCTCTCCACAATTTGCCCTTTTCCTGCTTGGAATTTGACTAAAAATAAGGAAATTCTCAAATTGCATTGGGAAGAAAGTATTGCAAAATGATGGTCCAGGAATGTCATAACAGTGAATTCTTGGGCAGGAATGTTATGGCTTCATTTGTTTTCTTTCATTATTAATCAACATGAATTAGCTGTCAGTGCTGTGGGTTGACAGCACACCTGATGTCCCACAGAGTAAATGCCATACCCATGCTTGCTCTTCAACTGCCAGCTTTCATTTTGATGGGAAAATTTCCCAAAACATGCATCTTTCAATGAGAAACCTCTGATTGCCTGGAACTGCATTTTTAATGGAAGACCTCTGATTTTTTCAATGCGCACCAAGCACGGACATTGGCAGTAACAACTTGTACCAAGGGGTACTGATCACATGCAGCTCAAATCTATCACAGCCTTACTGCAGGCTATTAATACTTTATTAGCTCCGTTTAAACTCTGCCTTAATGCTCCTGGTGTGACAAGTGGCTCTGTGTAGAAATTATTAAGAAAAGACAGTTTTTAATCGAATTATGGAGTGGTGCTGGGACATGTATGCAACCTACACTGTACCCTGTGTAGCCACATTTCTGCAAATATTCTGTGTACATTTGCATGCAATATAATGTTGGATTTGGGGGGATATGCTCCCAAACTATCACTGGAAAAGAAGTGGTTCTCAGGAGGTTGTTTCCAGCTGAGCCAACCCAAGGCCTGGCGTTTTGCATGAGCAACCAAAAGAGGACAGAATTTTGCAGGGGTGAATATCTGAAGACGAATGTCTTAGAATAACTCTGGTCAGGGGAAGGCCCTGAGTTTTAGAAATCGATTCCCATCAAAGGAAGAGATTTTTTGGCCTGTTCCTACCTGTGGGGAAACTCCAGGTTTGAGGAAGGGCATGTATGGATGGTGAGAAATGTTGCACTGCTGGAAGATTTATGCCTCAAGAGATGTGAACTTACATTTGCTCTTATTGCTGCTCCCCTCATTTAATCTCAAGCACTCCCTTCCTGCCCAAAGACAGAAAAATACTTCTAAAATTCATTTTCTACTCTTCTTTTCTCTTTTCTCTGTTTTTTTTTTTTTTTTTGTCTCTCGTTGGTCCCCACGTATGGAGAGTCAAGGCAGGACATTAATATTGATGCCGACCTCGGTTATTAGGAGCTGCATTTCTGAGTGTGCTGGCAGCATATAAATACTGTTACTGGGTAATTAGTGAGCCTCAAGCTGAGGTTGGATTGAGCAGGGCTCTGTGTCCTACTTCTGGGATTGGGCTTGGTTTTTTTGGTTTTTTTTTTGTATTGGGCTGTTGGGGTTTTGCCCCAAGAAAATCCAGAATTTTGGAAATGGAAATCCCAACTCAGAAGCACCTGGATGCTCAATGAAAGAGAAAGAAGCAAAACAGAGGGGAAAAAATGGAAGAAAAAAAATCTCTTCCAAGGCTTTTCCTTTTTTGAAAACCTCATGTATTTGAAATACAAAATAATAATTATTGAGTTTCCTATTAATTTTCTTTTTTTAATATTTTCTGTTTTTTTTAAAGTTGTTTCTATCCTGTCTTGTTCCCATGCCCTCACTTGAATTTTACTCCTCTGTTGCTATAAAATTTTGGAAAAGCTTCAGTGTTGCCAAAGGGCAAACGTAGCCAGGATTCTCTGGTTGGATGCACCTGAAAAATGGAAACTCCTTGCATTCCTCACTCTCCAGCCCTATCTGGATAAGGAAAACCCTTTTATTTTATTGTCTCCTCTATTCACTTCTCCCCAATAAATACAAGAAGGGTTTTCCCATCCAGACAGAGATGGGGAGACACCCCCAGGGTCGCCAGATCCTTCCCTTTACCCCATAGTGCAGCTTTGATTGAAACGCCATGTGAATAATTTAGGGGTGTTTTGCATCTTTTATACCTCTGAACTTCCACTAAAAGGGGTTTTGAGTTGCTGCTGCTGGCGGAATAGCATCTGAAGGTGAACAACCCCTGAATTTTGCATGAGCTAAAAGGGCTGTGAATGGGGAGCTGGGCTTTGCCTCTGAAGTCAGGTAGGTTTAATGCATGAATTTCATGAATTAGCACAGGAGGAAAGCAGTGGCTCCCTGCTTTGGGGGGTAAATCACTGCAGCTCACTGGGCATAGGGGATCACTGCAGATTTTGGCATCACTGCACCTCACTGCACTCAGGGTTGCAACCCTAACTTCTTGCCCTGTGTTACTGTCTCCCCTTTTCTTATTAAATTGCAGCTCAATTGTCAGCTTTCTTTCTGCATGGAGATGTTTTGGGTCAAATCATCCCATTTTCAGAGCTCCTCATTGGCCAAGGTGTTTAATAGTTTTTCTAGGAGGAGGTGCAGCCTCGTTAGTGGCTCTCCAGCGGGAGCAATCCTGTATGCTCCTGCTTCTGGGGGCTCACAGAGCACTTTAATGAAAGAGGGGAGGTTTAGGTACCAGGAAGAAATTGTTCCCTGTGAGGATGGTGAGGCCCTGGCACAGAGCACCAGGCTGCCCCATGCCTGGAAGTGTCCAAGGCCAGGCTGGATAGAGCTTGGAGCACCCTGGGATAGTGGAAGGGGTCTTTGCCAGTCGCAGGAAATTGGAAGAATCTTTAAGGTCCCTTCCATCCCAAACCATTCTGGGATTCTCCGATTCTCTGATTCCCTCATTTCTCTGATTCTCTGATCCTCTGATTCTCTCACTTCTCCTTTCAGGGCTGACTGGCTCCCAGGGCTGTGTGAGCAACAACATGTGGGCTTGACAGGGTGCCTGTGTCAAGCTGCTGGAAAAGATTTTAAATTCCGGAATAATTTCTTTTCCGCAAAACAAATGAATCTTCAGAAGGGCCTTTCCTCACAGTTGCTAAGCCATTTAATTTATCTGAGTCATTTACAATTTGTGATGGGTCTGTTAATTGCCTGATGTGGGGATCAACATCACTTAGACATGGGGGTTGTTTTCTGGTTTTTTTTCCTTTTTCTTCATTTTTTTTTTTTTTGGCCTTTTGGGTTTTAATTTCTTGCTGGATTTGCCCCCAGAGGCACAAAGCTGTGTTTGGAAAACGTCAGCTCTGTCTCCCCAGCCCCTTTGTCATGCCGGTGCAGCTCGGGCTGAAAGCACAAACCGCAGCCCACCCATGGGGACGTGCTGCCCTGCTACTACTTAACTGCTTCAAAGTACCTGTCTGTGATATGAAACATGCCATAAAATGAATATATTCCAGATGTCCCAGCAAATTTCCCCTCAGCTCCGCGATCCACCTGAAGGCAGTGCACACAGCGAGGTTCCTTGGTCCCTGCTGCCTCGCTCACTGCCAAAAGGAGCACAGTGGTGGCTCATTTGGGGCTGCATTTTGGGAGGGGTCCATTACCACACCAGGGTGATGACCCCAGGTTCTGCTCCATGCAGGGTGGAGTGAAGGTTTCAGCCACTGATGTCCCAGGGGGTGATTGCCCTCCATGGGAATGGGGGAGATGGGGTTTGGGGGTCTTTGTCCTGGAGGGGATTTCTCGCTCCATTCTTGGGTGGGGGGATCCTCATACTTGGAGTCTGCAGAATCTCTGTCCTCAGGGTTATGAGTCCCTGGGTTTTGAGAATCCACATCGTCAGGGTTGGTGGATCCCCATACTCAGGGTTAGGAGCTCGATCCTTGACGTGTGTGAGTCTCCATTCGTGGGTTTTGGAGATCTGCAGGCTTGGGAGATCCCTTTCCTTGTGACTGGAGGAATTCCCAGCCTTGGGGTTGGGTGGATTCTTTCTTGTGTTTTGTGGAGCTCCATCCCTTAGCATCTTCAACTTCAGAGCTGGGAACATATCTCAATTTTTGGGATATGAGGGTGTTCTCCTTGGATTTGGAGGAAAATCTTCAACTTTGGGTCTGGCAGATACATCTGAAGTTGGCAAACCTTCATCCTTGAAGGTTCTCCATTGTCAGGTCTGGGTGGTCTCCACCCATGTCTGCCCATGGAGGGAGGACCTCTGTCCTCCATCCTGGCTGAAGCCACGACCCACAGCCTCCTCCACACCACAACACCCACATTGTTCAGGGTCTGTTCGTGGACAGGCTCACACCTGGGACTGCTGCTCTTTTGGGATGGTGGGCACCTCTGTGAGCAGAGCAGCTTCCCAACCCTCCAGCCAGCTCAGCAGATATTGACCCTAATTTATTTAAAAGCTTCAGAGAGATCATGCTGGGGCGTCTGTTTGCTGTTGAATTGGGTATTTCCAGGAGACACAGCCAATAATTCCCTTGGTATGCTCTGTGTAGGTCCTGCTTGGCTGGGAGGACCATGGAAAAGCTGGAATAACAACCATGTAGAAGGCAACGAAGTAGGTACAAAAGCTAAAATTACTGTTCATCGCTAATACGTTGCATGGCACTAATTAATTTTTAAACAGCCTCGCTGGGGACCTCATTGCTAAAACATGATGTTTTCTTCTCCGGAACTATAACTGTTAACTCCAAACAAAGCAGAAGAAAGTCAGGAAGGATGAGGAACCGCAGGTCCATTAGACTGCATCTCAGTTGCCTGCTCTGATGGCCAGATGTGATGGCCACTGTGCCTGGGGGGATGCTCTGGCACGCCCCTCTGAAGGGATTTTTTTGGGCTGGGGAGTCAAATCCAGCTTCCTGGGAGTGCAGAAGTGTTGTGTGAGCTGCAAGCATGCTGGGAGGAAAGGGAAAACTATTTTTGATTCTGCTCTCACCTGTCTCACTTTACCTGAGTGTGGCTTTCCCTGAATATTTTTAACCATATTTTATTACTGGTCTCACAAGCCTCAGACTAGGGGATTGCTGTCATTGCACTCACTCACATATAAGTTATTTAATCCAGTCTTTGTGAGTGTTGAGAAAAGACTTTCCTCAACATTTTCATTGCTGCTGACATCTAGATCAACATCCAAATTTATTTATTTGACATTTCCTATTTCCAATTAACCTGTGAAGTATTCCTCCTAAAGTGGTCCAAGCTGGTAATGCTTTATTTTCCATTTAATGTTTAATTATTCTTTAATTATTTCAAGATTTTTCTTATCACCACTTCGTGTCCACCTATTAATTCCATCCTTTTAAGTTTCATCATCTCTAAAAGAAGGAAACTCACCAAGCTTCTGCTGAGTTTATTTTGAAACATTTATCAAGTTCAATAGTTTTACTCACACCTCTCTGTTTACTTCTTTAAAATTAGGAAATATGGTGGCTTGGGGTGAATCTTTTTTGATGTCCTCTGGCTCTGATGGTACCAGAATCTGGCCTGAGCCAGGCTGAGTGTAGAAAATGACAATTGCACCATTGAAATAGTGTTTTTTTTTGCTGTTGGAGGAAGCCTTTGCTGTGTGCCAGTAGCAGCCCTGGGGTCACGGAGGGCTGGGACTGAGGGGAGCACACGGGCCCCCCAGACGGGCGATTTCTGTTTCCATATGGAAAAGGGATGTGGCATCTGGTTTCACTCCCAGCAGCTGGCAGCTTGAAGCCTGTGTTTTGCGTGGTGTGGAGTAAAGAGAAAATAAAGTGTCGAATTGTTTGGCATTATCAAGGATTTCTGCTCCCCAGGACTCCTGCATAAAGAGATGGAAATTTTAGCTGCTGGAGCCAAGAAACACACAGAAGTATATGAATTTATTACATTTTATCTCATTCCCTTGCAAACAGCGCTGGAAATGTCAAAAGATCATCTATTGTTTCATCGTTTAGAAAGAATTTTTGTTTTCTAGTTGTAATTTCCTTGATGCCTGGCTGTGGGGAAGGAAGAGAAATTGGAGCAGGAGCTGGCAGGGCTGCGGCAGGTTGAACATGCAGGTTTGTCTGGCCATGGAGCTACATGCATTTAAATTTCTCACATCCCAGGTTTTTAATTTAACAAATGTAATTAAGGCTGGGGTAGGTACTCGGATTATTCATTTACTCCAGATGGAAAAAATTAAATTGAATGCAAATTCCGTAATCAGACATGAAGTTGAGGATGTCGGACGTGATGGGGAAGTGTCAGCACATTAATCGGACTGCTTTCCCTAAACAGCACCCAAATCTAAGAGCCAGGGATTATTTGAATAATTGAGGTGGCATTTGATAAGATATCTGATTGCTGATATCTCCTTAAGACGAAGCCCTAATTGTAATTCTCCATCAAGAAGGATTAATCTGCACAACAGAATGCACTGGGAATAGTGTGGTGTCAGACTCCCTCCCCTGAGTTTTGGTTTTTTATCAAGGGCTGCCATGCCCAGGGAAGGTGCCAAAGTGATTTATCGCTTCTCCTGTTACTTTATCCATGTGCCAGGAGGTCGTCAGGTAGCACAGCTTGGCACTTGGGATCTGGGCATCCGAGGCTGCAATGAGTCCCACGGCCCCAGAGTTGGGTCTGTGTTTTGGACGTGCCTCCCACTGTTGGAGAAGGATGCATCGTTGCATCTTAATGTCCCTTCTTCATGTCTTCAGGGCATAGTTTGACCTTTTTTCCTCTGGGAAAAGGAGACAAAATGGAGACAAAGTGTTCCAGCTTCAGCAGAATGACCCCATCACAACCCCAGTCAACTGATAGGAGCCAATCTTGGTAAACTTTTGGGGGTTGATGGACGTTGACTCCCAACTCAGTCTTGGCTGGGGTAGAGTCATGATTTAGGAATGGTCCCCCCAATTTAGTGCTTCTACTGAGACTTTGCAAACTATGCTGCCACTCACTGGATCCCCTTTTCCCTCCCCTTCTCCTCCTGGAGAAGAAAACTAAAGGCATGAAAGGAAAAGATCATCATCAAAAAGATGGGTTGAGATAAGAACAAACCGGAATGAGAAAACAAACAGTAAGAGCAACAACATTAATAACAAAATGGTACCAAAAGAGAGTGATTCACATACAGAAATGCTCACCTTATGGTGGAGCTGCTCTGGCTGGGAAGGGAGTCCCTTTCCTGCCCCTCCCCCCAAAAAATGATGTGAAGTGGTATAGAATAACCAAGTCCTGGCCATGCCCCCTCCCAGCCACTGCCGAAATTAACCCTCTCCTCTACCAGGACAAGTAGCAAGAGGAGTTTCCACTCAGTCTGGCAATAGACACTTGGTCATAATCATAGAAATCTTTTCTTGTGGCATCTGTTTCAGTGCCAGCATTGCTGGCTCCTCTTAAAACCGGGCATGGAAGGGTGGGGAGAGAGGGGTAAACTTTCCTCCTTGAATCCCACACCTTGAGTGAGATTTGAAAGGATTTAAATTGTTGAAATGACAATTTTTTTTTTAAATGAAGATCCAGTTTTGTAAACAACCAGTATGGTCTTTCCTTCTCCCTTCTTCTATGTAGTAGCAAATGAAAAAAAAAAAAAAACAAACCGGAAAAAGATGAAAGAGGGCAAAGGGATAAAGCTTGAAAGAGTTTGCTGTTGTGTTTTTTTGGTTTTTTTGAGAGCTTGAATACTGTGAAACAAGCTGTAAATGGAAATTCTTCCCTGTGAGAATGGTGAGGCCCTGGCACAGGTTGTCCCATCCCTGGAAATATCCAAGGCCAGGCTGGACAGGGATTTAGACCAGCCTGGGGTAGTGGAAGGTGTCCCTGCCTGTGGCTGGGAGTTGGAACAAGATGAGTTTTAAGGTCCCTTCCAACCCAAACCGTTCTGGGATTTCCTGATTCTGTGTAATAGACAATAAAAGGTGCTGGGGAGAAAATAATCCTTAGCTCTTCTGCAGACAGTGGTTTGCCCAGAAGTGATGAGGATATATTAGATTTTTCCTGTCTGTAAAGCAAAGTGAAATGCAGAGATTTTTCATCTTTTCTCTTTGTTCTACAATCCCATCTCCTCCTGTGACCATGTGCCAATGGCCACTCCTGATGGATTGGGTGCACTGAGTGATTTTAGCCAGGCTCCAGACAGTGTATTCACAACCAGAAAGGCATTATATCCCCTCAAAAAAAACCCCAAACCCAAAACCCCAAAAAAATCACTAACCCCACCTCCCCTGAACCAGCCAAACAAAAAAATAAATCCCAATTTAAATCACTTGAGATAAGTTGGGTGTTATCTTAAGGTTGCAAATTGCTTGTTTGCTTCTCCAGCTGGAGCTGTTAATTCAGAACAATTAACACACCGTTTAAAACCCAGACAAAGCATATGGAGGCAGTCCTTGGGAAAAGAGCCTGTTTGGGATGGAGTGCCTCAATGTGAAATCGGGAGGATAACTAGTTTGTCTTTCCCCTTAGATCCTGGCAGGTGTTGTGGGAAATGACACAAATACCAGAGAGTTTAGTTGGATGCTAGGCTGAGTGATACAGAGATACTCAAAGCAAGACCCAGCTGGGTCTCTAGACCCACAAAGAAGTCCAGTGTTGACATTTATTATTGGGATGAATTTACCACTGAGACAGTGCCTTCACCCCCCTGCTCATCCTTCAAATATTTCTTCTTCACGAAGAAATAACAAATCCTAGAGTGAATCCTAAAATAATGCCTGAATTTTTTTATTGGCCCCTTTGCAATGCCCTGAAACACCCCCCTCGCTCCATCCTTCAGCCCTTTCATGGCATAATTTTGGACACCTGCCACTTACTTTCTCAGGTTCCCTTTTGATTTTTGATGCAGGTGAAGAGCAAAAGCCTAAATGTGGAAAGAAACCCCCGAATTACAGGAGTTCAACCTTTTTAAAATACTGATGTGAGCTCAACCTGCTTAAAATATCCCTGGGTCAAGGAGCAAGGAGTTGAGCTCATTGCTTTTTTGCAAGGACATAAACCACTGTTAGACTTTTATGGGATGCTGTAGGAAATATTGCAGCAGTTGCTGCACTTTTGCAGTCCAGTGGTGGCTTATGGGGTCCATCCTTTCTTCCACCCTTATCTCCATGTATCCATGTGTCTTTTCACCATGTGTGTTCATCCATGCATCTTTGCATCCATGAATCCATGCATCCTTGCTTCTGTCCATGTGTCATTTTTAGTCTTATACTTCTGACCAGAACTGCACACAAATTTTATTAAGGGCACACAAGAATTATTTTTTTTCTCAACTGAAAAAAAATCCCACAAATTCAAATGTTTTCCTCAGAAACTTTACAGGACTTGGCATGACTGGATGTGCAGCAGCTTTTAGCATCTCCTACAAATGATGGGAAAATAAACTTTTCCATCTCAAAGTTGGCACTAGGATTTTGGGGTTGAGGATGTCTGTAATGTGAGCCCCCCAAAACCTCCATCCCCCTGAGCTGTGAAAGCCAAGCAGGTCATCTTTAAGAGCTTTTTCTGCAAACCCGTTCCTGCTACTCCCCCATCCGAGGATGGATGTAGGCAGCATCGGCAAATCTGAATAACTAATCAGAGTCCTCATTAACCCCCCACTGAGATGCTCAAACATTCACTTTGCTGTTTGTGAAGCAGGGAAAAAAAAAAAAAAGGAAAAGGGAAAAAACCTCACAAGCCACCCTGCATTAAAATTGATGTGTTATTAATCCCACTGTTCCAGACCTCATGGGTACCGAATTTTCCTCTGTCTCGCCCGAGGCCGAACAGTATGGTGCTGCTTCTGCAGGGCACTTTGCCTTTCCATTATTTATCAGCACAGTGGAGAGAGGCTGCTTTTGTTCCCTGGATCCAGATGTGTTCACATGCACATGTCTGGGGTGGGGATGGCCAATATTTCTCTGCATGCCCCGTTTGGATTAATGTGAGCTCCCTACAGCAAGGCTCTGCCAACAGACACGTCTCTCCCAGCCGTGTTTTGCCTCAAAGCAGCTTTGCTTTTGCAGAAATACAAAAATATTTGAGCATGTCTCAAATCTTTCACTCTCTCTGAGAAAGGGTGGGGTTTGTGCTTCACCAGTTTAACTTCTGAAATGAAAAGATTTTATTCTTCTTTGCCCCGTTGAGCATCCCCAAAACCTGACCCCAGCCCTTATCCAGAGGCTGGAGATGCCACAGAAACTGCCCTGTGTGGGGAAAAGCCCAACACACCAAAGGTTTTTATCACTAAAGTCCTCCTGGCAGATGGCAGCAGGTGTTGCCAAGGCATTTGGAGAGTCATGATCATCCCTTGGAGCTCCTTAAAGGGTTAACTGAAACTTGAGCTTTGATTTCTGCATTTGTACTGTTTTTCACACGGACAGGATTTCTTTGGTTGTCCCCATGGGTGTGGAGTTTGGGGCCAGTAGAGCTTGCTGCTGGGCATGGTGTGAGGTATGAAAATAATTCAACAAAAGCCAGCATTACTGGGGATTTCACCATTTGTGGTTTCCTTCTAAGTCAGTAGAGCTGGTATTAAATGTATTAAACCATGATAGTCACAATTAAACAGCACTGATGTGATGAGGCTGGAAGCACCACGGCCTGCCCACATTGGAAGAAACGAAGTGACGTGCTTGGGAAAAGCCTTCTTGCTTTAAAATCCTACTCTTTTCACAAAAATCCTGAATTTTTCTCTTGCTAAATGTCAGCTTTATTAGCATTCCCTTACACTTCATTAAAACTTGTTAACAGGGATGCCCTTGGCTTCTTGCAGCTGGGGTAGAGGCTGCTGTCCCAGGATACTGGGCTCCCATCTCTGCTGCTGGATGCTATTCAGGCCAGCAAATCTGGATTTAGGGGATTGATTGTGTGGGGATTGATGACTTGTCGGAAATGGTGTCTCATTTATGGCCCTGGGGCAGCTGCTGAACACAACCATGAGCACCTGAGACACCGTGGATTTGCTGCCTTGCATTGCCTGTGGTGGAGCATCTTGAAGGAGGCATCTCCTCCATTCCCTTTCGCAGCGGGAGGACTTCAAAGGCCTTTGCTAAACTTCAAAGGATGCCTTTTGAAGTTGCTAAAAGTGCGTGCCAGCTCAAAAAGACTTCTCTCTTTCTGCAAGGGTGTTCAGGGAGATGTCCCTGGTGGGGTTGGCTCTTTGTGTTCCTCGTGATGGGGACAAAAATGGCATAATTTCTGCAGAAGTTGCACAATGGTTTTGTCCTAAATGCATGCGGCACCCAAGGCCTCGGGCCTGGCCACCTCCAAGGGTGAAAATCATTCTACCAGTCTGTCAGAACTCTTTTAACACTGACAGAGCCTTATTTCTGCTCCTTTTCCTCCAGCCCTCATGTTTTGTTCACACAGCAAGCCCAGATGACAAAAATCTTTCCTGTGGGATAGAAAAAAGTCTTTATAGGATGAAGATCTGGTGCAAAACGTGAGCTTTTCCATCGTGATGTCAGGACAAATCAAATGAAAATCAAGTCTCTGTATTTGGCATCAGCCCATTCATGCTCCTCCAAGGCACAAGCATTAATTATAAACCATAAATAATCTTAATATTTCACCTGATGTTGTGGTGGAAGAGTTTAGGAGTCAGGCTCTTCTGAGCAGATTAGGTCCCCACATCACTTGGCAGGGCCTACACTGGCATGAGGAGTCAAGAGGCACCTTGACCTTTTGTCTCTTCCACCAAACTTTCCATGTTTGGAGGTTTCTGCTGTGTTTTGCCATGAAATGACCCAGTTGTTTCCAGAGCTCTCCTTGGGCACTGACCATAGGCCAGGTTTCCAGAAATGCAGGCTTCCCCATGTAGCTCCTTTGGACCCCTGTTCCTGGGGGAGATGATGGACACCTGCCCTGAAGGCACAAAACTGCTCCTGTTGTCATTGCCAGGGGTTTGGGATGGGGTTAAAACCAGGGGAAACAGTTCTCATGGATCTCCTGTCTGGCCCCACCACACCAGACACGGCTCTCTGCTGGTGATGTGTAGCAGAGATGCTTCCATGGGGTGGATGGTGGGCAGCTCAGGGGCTCCTTGGAGGTTCTGTACAGGTTGGGAGGAATCTCAGGTGTATATTGGGCATCTGAGGAGCTCTTTGGAGGTTCTGTACAGGCTGGGAGGTATCTCATATATCAGATGTACATTCAAATCAGCAGTTCAGAACTGGAGGTGTACATACATCTGTGTGTATTAGACATTTACCAGCAATCTGAGGAGCTCTGAACGGGTTATGTGTATCAGGGTGGGTGTTTTGGATGTATATTGAAATCTGAGGGGCTCTCTGGAGGTGGCACATCTGTCAGAGCTCTGAGGAGCTCCCTGAAGATGTTGTGTGCCCTGCTGGATGTGTAACAGATTTGAGGAGCTCCAGCCAGGTGCTGTTTGTCAGAGATGCTCATGCGAGCTGTGCTTTGGTGAGGAGCTGTCGAGGCTGGGTTTGTATCAGGGGTAGGCTGAGAGGAGCTTGGCAGAGCTTGTGTGTATCAAGGGACATATATTGGACTATATATATTTATATATATAATATAAAGGATTTATATTGGAGGCCTGAGGAGCTCTTTACCAGGAGATATTTATCACGGTGGATGCATCTTACATATATTGGAGATCTCAGGTGATGTTTACAGAGGTGATATCTGGGGGTGATGCATATTAAGGGACATTCATCAGATGGGTATTGAAGGTCTGAGGGGCTCGCTAGAGGTGTTATATATGGAGAGATCTGGTGAATTTATCTCTTGTTTTCCTTTTTTTTTTGCAGTCAAACACAAAACACCCCTGTGTCAGTGGCTGTGCTGGTCCTTGCTCAGCCCACCTTTGTTTTTCCAGTGAAACTGCTGAGGTGGGCCTGGGAAACCCCAATCCCATGAAGGCCAGATTCTTGGCAGCTGCAAAATCACCCCTAGCACATGGGTGGACTTTTCCTGCTTCAATAGTGTCTGGGAGCTCCCCCACTTTGGGAGTAGTGGCTGATCCCCAGTTCACTCCGTCTGAGCCCAAGTACAAAAACACCTTTACACTCAAGGAAATATTATAATTAACCAGAGAAATGCCAGCTACCAGCATGAAATGGGCGCACAGCCAACATCAGTGCTGTTTCATTCCTTTTTTTTTCCTTCTTTTTCTCCTTTCCAGACCTGGATTGTAGCAGCAACTCTCAGTGTGACCCCGTGAGGAGCTTTCAGCACCCACCAGGAGTGGGAAAGGACAGGACAGCTTCACCTCCATCCTCTGTGCACAGACCAGCGAGAAGCACTCCTTCATTTCTGGACACATCTTGGTTCGACCTCTAAAAATCTCATTTGTTTTTTGTCCTTTTTTGGAGATGTTCAAAGCTGATGGGGAAAATCCCTGACACAGCTCAGACATCAGTCCTGCTTTCATCTCCAGGGGATATTCCCGTCTATATTTTCCTTGATTTCTCCTATTTTCTCCCTCATCCTCCAGAAAAAACTTGCCATCCATGGCTTCCTGACACTGCCAGAATACCTTTCCTAGTGCAGACCTTCATCCTCTGCTTAATATTTCACGTTCTTATTTTATAATTTCTGTCAATATTCAAATATTTCATTTTTGCTTTCCAGGTTGTGATCCCTACCCAGTTTTTGGGGCAGCGGGAGGACACTTCCAGGGCAGTGGCTCCCTGAGCACCCCCTAACAGTAAGGCTGCTTTGCTTTATATTATTTAAGCAATTATATGTATTAATTGTGCAATTATGTACATTAATTGAGCAGGATGTGGTGAGTCATGACCTTGGTGTGGCTTTATGTGGAGGAAATTCTGCTGTTTTCTGTTAATATAATTTAAATGGTACCAACTCTTCGCTACATGTAGTGAGTATTTCAGAGCAGAATTACACTTTATTTTTTTTTTAAAGAAATCAGTCTGTGCAGGGAGTCTTGTTTTAAAGCTCAAGTGTAGATAACATATTGTTAAGAGCCCTACAAGGCATAAGCAGCTTGGAGGAAAACACAGATATATTTTTGTGAAAATACTCTGAAATTTAGGTTGTTATCACTGCAAAATTTTGGCACAGCCAGCAGTAGAGTGCAAAGAAATGGTCACCAACTAAAAATAAATGAAATGCAGAGCTTAAAATAAGATGTACATGAAACCAAGGGTTTCACAGTCCTTTAGTCAACCCTGATCACTAAAATTAGGGCTTGACAGAGTGACAAATGTGCTTGATCCGTGCCAAAACCAGGGCACCCGGCAGGTGACACAGAAAATAAAACCCTGTTGGCTGCAACTTCCCTCCTTTAGGAGCAAAGAGAAATATTTGGCCACTGAAAATGGGACTGGCCCCTTCAATTTGTGTAAATATTCTGCAAAAGTGCCTGGTTTCGCTTTAAACTGGTTATATTTAGGTGGGGGCTTCTCAAAGAAAAACACAAACCTTTCATGTGGTCCACGGCCCAGCAGAACATCTTTTCTTTGAGTCTTTTCTTTTGAGTCTTGCCTCCTCTGAAAGTCCCTTTTAGTAGGAAGAACCAGTAGGGGGAGGATTCTTTCCCCTAGGCTGCCCTTTGGTTCTTGCTGGTGACTCTGCTTCATCCAAAACGAAAAACACACGATGAAGGAAGTGATTAATATTTCCTTAGCCTGATTTCACCCCTTTCTGATAAATGTACAGGTTGGGTTCATGTTGAAAATACTTTTCTGGTGAGTGTTGGGGGGGACTGGGGTCACCACAATGACTTTTTGAGGGGATCTTCCCTGATTGATGCTCTTGTTCCAATCTGTATTTCAAATGAGTGAAAGTGATGCCTTGGAGTGGCTGCCTGGAGCAGAGGCTCGGCAGAGCAAAGAGAATAAAGTGGGAATTTATTAAATTTAACAGACACACCTTGGGCAGTCAGAGCCTCCCAGAGGCTACACCCAGCATGGACAGGGCTCACGAGTTTTTCAGATTATTACAGTTTGGTGCATTTCCATATCAGGGGTAATTCTCCAATTACAGCTTCAGGCAGTGAAGTCACATTCCCCCAGTTTGCTCCTCCCCAATTCACTTTTGTTGATAATTTTTGGGACCTGAGGCTGTTGGGTGTCCTTGGGTTCCAGGCCCAGAGGAATTGTTTTGTCTGACCGAGATGTGAAGACAGGAGCTGACACTTCATGTGGAGTTTAGAGTTGGGCACTAATGCAGCACAGGATTTGGAAAATATAAAGGTAAAATCTCAAGGCATCAAAAGTACTCGGTGCCCTGCCATGTATTTTGTGTGTGTTGGGTTGTGCTCTTTGGAGGGGCCGTGTCTGTGGAGGACACAAGGTGCAACCTGGCCTGGAAGCATCTCCAGCAAGGAGACCAAACCCAAACTGCTCAGCAAATTGTGCCAGCAGGATCCAGACACCTTCCTTGAAAGGCACAGAAAGAAGTGGTGGTGGTGGGTGTCCATTTAATTACCTTCTGGAACGCTGGGCTGACATCACTCTAAGTGGTTAATGATAGAAATTCCCTGAAGGCTTCTGAGAAACAACTTGTTTCCCTTGGCTTTCTCCACTGTGTGTTAGTCCCCGCAGTTTCCAGGCACCAAACTATTTCAGCTTTCCTCCTCCTGAAGCCCCTGTGACCACAAGATGCACCTCTGAGGCCAGGCCATACTTTTTGTCATGGTGCAAAATGTTGTGAAAAAAATTTAACATATCTGTCTCACACCATGAACATTTTCCAGTTCTTTTTTGATCCCAATTTTTTCATTGTGTTGAGCTCAGACCAGGCTGAGATTTACTTCCATTTGGAGTAAATGGAAAAGACAGTCTTATTAAGCATTACTAAAGGAGTTTGAAACCCATTGTAACTCCCTATAAATCACCGTGTCATATGTCAAACTTCTCTTTCATCATTGAGGCTGGAAATATGGCCAAAAAATTGCTTTCAAATGGGCAAATGAAAAATGTTTCAATCGTGGTGATTAATCAAGGTGTTTGCATCTCAATCTTTAGTGCCTTGGCTTGGGGTTTTGATAGGGACAACTCCCTGTAGGTACTAAAAAGCCTGACATGCCTCAAGGAAAACCTTATTTTTGTTTGCTGGTCAGCAGAGTCATTTTTCATAGGGAATTTTACATTTTACATAGGAAATTCAGGGGTTAGGTAAGACCGGGAGGAGCCAGAGAACTGCAAAAGAGGGATGTGAAATGAAAACTCAGTAAGTCAAGAACTCTGATTTATCTGCCTTATTGGGCTCCAGGGGGAGCTTTTCCCCCTCCCAAATTTCCAAGTGTGATAGCAGGATATAGCAAGAAATGAGGCAGATTTAAGGGAGGATTTTATTTGGTGTTCTGTGGTATTGATGTTTCCTGACTTTCCCAGTCAGGGCAGTCTTTGCATGCTACACTCACACCTCACCTGTGCTCCTGCACTTGGGTTCACTCTGCTGTTTTCAGCAAATCCACCAAAAAGCAGGTATCTATCTGTGTTTACTTGGTGCTGCTCTTGGAGGTTTTGGGAGATTTACATAAAACCTGTGAGATTTGAGTTCCAAAACAAACACCCCAGGAGGGCATTAAATTGAAATGGTATCTAAAAATATGGAAAATTGCAGTATTGTTTATGGGGTGTTTATGGACCGCAGCAACATTTCCAAAAGCTCCTTGGTTTGTGGTGGCATCTGTGCCAGAAATGTTGGCAGTGTTGAGGTTGCAGGTGGGTCTTGCACTGGCATTGGTCTGTTTTGAATAACAAAAGTGTACAAAAGAGAGCATGGAGCTTTACCCTACCACAGCCATGCCCCCAGAGAGCTCCTTCTGGTCAGGACCAGCATTTCCCCAGAATTCCCTTCTCAGAAGAGAGAGAGTCCCTTTCCCCTGCCCCTGGCAATGATATCAAATATACCAAAATAATAATAATAATAATAATAATAATAATAATAATAATAATAATAATAATAATAATATGATATCAAATAATATTAGGGTCTGGTCAAGCGCCCCTCCAAGCCATTGTAAAAATTCACTGTCCTGGTTGAAGCCAGGACGTTGGTGAAGGACTGCAGGTGTCAGTTTGGAATGGAAAAACTTGAATAATGGTTTAATTTTTGCACAGCAAGACAGTTTTTGAGCGTGTTTCTTCCCAGCTACCCATCCTTAAGCAATAGAGCTGATGTCACATTTGATCTTGGGACAGAAGTTTGTAGAATTCACAAATATTACAGTTTCCCATGACCTCATTCACCTCAGACCCAAACTTAAACCTTTTCTTCCAGCTCATATCTCCAAAACTCATAAATTTTTTTTTGCCATCACCTTTTTTGTCCTCCAAGCAGCTCTTTTTAACCCGACAGGGACCTTGGGGATGGAGCCTTCGGTGCCATCTGTCACAGCATCCTCTGTGGGAAGGCATTGAAGGGTTGCAGTGACTGGGTGACATCAGACTTGCAGCCTGTCACTAGTGGGGTCCTGCAGGGCTCCATCCTCCACCCCGTGCTCTTCCACATGGATTGGATGCAGGACAGATGGTGCTGAAGGCTCCATTGAGGGCATATTAAGCAGGTTTGCAGACAATACAAAACTGGGATGATCTGCTGACTCCCTCGAAGGCAGGGAGGCCCTGCAGAGACACCTTGACACATTAGAGGACTGGGCCATCCCCATGGAGTTCAGCAAGGGGAAGTGTTGGATTCTGCACCTGGGGTGGGGCAGCCCTGGAGGTACAGACAGACAAAGGAATGAGGTGCTGGAAAAAGCTCTGCAGAAAGGGACCTGGGGGTCCTGGTCAATGGAAGGTTGGGTTTGAGCCAGCAGTGCCCTGGCAGGAGGGACAGCCTTGTCCTGGGGGGGTTCAGGCCCCACCAGCTGAACAATCCCTGGGGGAGGGGATTGTCCTTCTCTGCTCAGTGCTGGGGTGGCCTCCCTTGGGCAGATTTGGGCACCACAGCATGAGAACGACTTTGGACTGTTAGAGAGCATCCTAAGGAGGGCAGGGAAGATGGGGAAGGGTCTTGAGGGGAAGCTCAAGGAGGAGCAGCTCAGGGCACTTGGTCTTGGAGGAGATTGAGGGGAGACTCATCACAACTTCCCTGTGAGGGGGAGAGGAGGGCAAACACTGATTGCTGCCCTGTGGTGCCCAGCAGCAGGACCCAAAGGAACGGCCTCAAGTTGTGTCAGGGGAGGCTTGGGTTGGATATTAGAGAAAAGTTCTCCACCCAGAGGGTGCTTGGGCACAGGAGCAGGCCCCCAGGGCACTGGGCACGGCCCCAAGGCTGGCAGAGCTCAAGGAGCACTTGGACAATACCCTCAGGTGTGTGGGGTGACCCTTGGGGATGGTGCTGTGCAGGGATGGGAGCTGGATCCTTGTGAGTCCTTTCCAGCTCAGATTATTCTGTGAGTCTGTGACCTTCTCATTGCCAGTGTGGGTTTGAGATTTGGTGTTTGCAGGATGGAAATGGGGGTGCTCAGTGGTTCCTGACCCATCACTGTCCATGAGATGCAGAATGAAGAGCACAAGCCAAGGTTTGAAAGCGCAGGGCAAGACTTTAGACTTTGGACATTAATTGTTCTCGGAGAAGAACTATTAAAACATTCATCTGCTCCCCAATTTTTACAAGGCAACCAGAATTTTTTTTTGACATTTCATGCCCAGCAAGAGGAAGTTTCTACACTTTTGGGGTTCCTCAGCTACTCTTCACTTCAAAGCTTTTTGATTTGCTGAAAAAAAATCCCAACTTGCTCTTTTGGGAACTTTTCTTGGGCAGAGGGCTGGGTTGCACAAAATTCAAGTATTCACAGGTTACTTTGAAGAAGCTTCTTTGATGTTTCCCTGTGCCAGTTTGTTTTGGAAGGTGCTTTAATGGTCTTCCCCTATAAAAATAACACTTTAAAATGTATGTAGGCATCTCAGCTCTCCACTTAAAAAAATGAGCAAAGTTGTTTAATGCTGCTGTTCAAGGTACATTAACCTTGTCTGCTAAAGCTCTGACTGGCTCTTGCAGGTTTTATTCTCATGTTTATGTTGCAGAGATATCCCTGGAGCCTTTCAGAGATGGGTATCTTTGGAGAGGAGAGAAATATTTAGCAGTAATTGTTGTTCTCATCAGAAATCCACTGAAGCAGCTCCATCCTTTCTATGGAGCTGAAGTTGGTAGGCGGATTGGGAAATATTAATTAAATAAATACAAAGAACAAATAAATGCCTGTAAATATTAAAAAAAAAAAATCAAATACCTAGGTGAAAAATAAATTAAATTATTAAATAAATAAATAAAATTATTAAATAAATAAATGCTTCTTTTCCTGGTGCTCAGGGGCCCATCCAAACCAGTATTTGGCAAGAGTTTTTTTGGTGTTGTCCAACATGGTGTTTCCCTCTCCCTTGTATCCTAGTGCTTATGTGTTGACCAACTGCTTTTTTAGGAGAAAAACGGAAAAGGTCTTTGCTCTGGTCTAGGCTTTGTTCTACAGAAATATCAAGTCACTGTCTGCTTTAACCCATGCTTGTAGCAGAAACACAGAGTCAATTTCTCCTTTTTTTACCAGGCAATAACTAATAACAGAATACTGGGAGGATATGGAGGTCAGCATTTAGTAAAACCAGCATCTTGGCCAAGAGCAAAAGATGCTCTCAGTGCAAGAAAACCTCCTGGGATTGGATTGAGGAAATTTGGCCATGATCTAGTCTTTTAAAAAATTAAAATTACTCGGTGGCACAGTGGTAGCTTTGTACAAACATTCCTGATCTCTCCAGATGAGGTGTTACAAGAGCCTGTTTGGAAGCAACCTTGAACATGGGGGAATGGCCAAGAATGGGTAATGTCTTGAAAAATCAGATTATTTTCTGTTTTTGACCATTTAATAGCCCTTGATTTATTTTTAACGAGCTCAGGGTGGCATAAAGGACTTCCTGTAATGACATGAAAACCTGCTATTCATCTTTCAGGCTACTTTTGTTACAAACAGGCAAAAAAGGTGGAGATTTGTTGATAGAAACAAGACATTCAAGAGGAGAGGGTCACTCTTAATTCGCTTTATGGCCAATCGAGAGCTGGCATCACCCGCCGAGGGCGAGCCTGTCCCGGTGCTCTGAGTGAGATGTATTGTCCTCTGGAGGAGCCTCTCCATCCCTCCTCTGCTGTATTTCTTCATTTTAACTTAGCTGAATGCATATATCATAAACTTCAGCCTGCACAAGCCCTCTGCGAAGATGGTGACATAAAGAACTCGCAGCCTGCTGTGGGGAGAGCGTGACTGACGCTGAGAATCTCACAGCATCCCCTCTTCCAAAAAATCCCCTTTGGAAAAGGCAACCTTCCCTTAACGCAGAAAAATACCTTCCATGGCTGGTAAAAAAACCATCCTCAAGTATCTCTTATTATTTTGATGCTTCAGGTGGAGAAGGAAAGCCTGAAAAGCTGGTTTTCTGATTTCTTGTGTTGAATCCTCCATTATCAAGTGCATGTGTTGCTGTGGGGCAGAAGCTTCTCAGTGAGCTAGAAAAAGTGATCCTCGTTTTCCCATTGGCTCAGAAACAAGAGATGTGCTTTACAGGTTGAGTATTAACATTTTGCTTTGAAAACAGTGATGTAGAGTCCATAATAGGGAATTTTAATTTTTTTTTTTCATTCAGCCCCAATTCTGACCAGTCCTAACCATTCTAATGTGGGTTTATAGCTGTTTTATTAGTAAAGGAGGTCATGTTCACCTGGGGGGTGGGGGGTCACTGACAATACTTTGGTATTTTAAGTGTTTTAAGGCATCATGGAAAAAAAAACCCCAACTTTTCTACTTAGTCTTAATTATTTTTACTTGAAAAAGGATATAATATATTGCTGGTATAAAACTCCAGCCTATAAATCTGAGAGTCTGTTAGATAGGCACAAGATCTTCGGGAAATACATTTCCAACATAATGGCAACATTTCAGCGGTAGCTGAAATAATTTTATTTCATAAGGAAATTTAGGATAGTTTGATCTCAAGTCACTGCCAAAAAGAGAAGTACTGCTGCTTCCGGAAATGAAAGAACCTTTATGGGTTTTATTGCTCACCATTTCTTTCTTCTGTGCAAATCCCCCAGGAGCTGGCTGCAATTCCTGCCCTCCCTGATCTCCAGATCCCCAGAATTCACTCTTCACCCAAGATCTGAACATTTCCTTGAGGTGGGCTGGGAGGAGTTGGCAGAGGTTTGGTGATGCTCTGCTCCTTCCAATATCTGGATGCCCACAGTCAAGAGCTCACGCAGACAAATTAATTTAAGAACTGGGGGAAAGAAAGAAGAGAGGAGATTCATGTATAAAACAAAAATACACAAAATAAGAAAGGATTAATGCATGTAATGGCAGCTTTCAACCCTTCCCTGTGCTGGCTGCTGATAAATCCATGGGGTGACAGCTCTGCACTGTTGTCCTGAGCTTCATGGCTGGGGCCTCCCATGTGAAACACCTGTCCAGCTTCTCCTGTGGGCACCAGACACTTTCCTGGATATTTACAGTGCCTGAGTGCATTTGTTTCCCCCAAGATAAATAAATATACTGCTATTGGCAACAGCTGTCTCCCACTTTTATCCCTATTTTTTCCCCCCCTCGCCACATTTAGCTGTCAGTCCTATTCTCCAAACAAATCAGCACCCATAAACCTCAATGAACAGCTTGATTTGAGCAGTTTAGATATTATTCAGCAATTAAATTGGGCTCTGGGCTGCCACCTTCTGGGAATAGACTCACCCAAAAAGCTCACACCCCACAGCAAGTCGCCACGTGCTGGTTGTAGGATTGCTCTTGGCAGGAACAAAAGATGCCAAGCAGGGTATTTTTCCCAAAATAGCAATGTCTTTTTTTTTTTTTTAGCCTCCCACACAGATGTCTGGACTGTCACAGTGCTAAATTCTGCTTTTCCCCAGCTGAAACTGTTTCTGGTGGGGAGGTTTTTCCCTGGGTGTTGCCCCCCGAGGACACGGATATTTGTGTGCCTGCAGCTGCGAGCTGAGTTTTGACATTGGACATCAAAGGTTTTAAGCTGTGAGTTCACTCAGGAGCAGATAATTTTGCCTCCTGCTATTTTGCTGTTGGGAGGAAAAAGATGAAAAGCATCATTTTAATCCCATAAATGCAATATCCTCACTGCTAGAGGTCTGTGTCATGCAAGAGCCCTGATCTACCTTCACAATGCACAGGATTTTGGGTGTGATTTCTTAGCATTCAATTCATGGGTTATCCATATTTGTGCAAAGTATAAGAAAGAATAACCTCATTTATTCATGCAAAATAAAGAAGAGTTGTTGATGCTCAACCCGTGCACTTGGCTTTCCATTTGGATGTGGACCATTTGTGAGCTTAGTGCCTGGCAAAGCCTGAAGCCTGGAGAAGATCAGAATATTGCACCTCTTCCCCCAAATAGGGAGGACTAAATTTTTCACAAAGATTCCCAACTGTGCCTCAGTTTTGGCTGAGCTCATCAGTGCCTCTGTTCCTCTTCCTTGCACCTTCCTGCCTGTCACCATTTTGTGGTGAAAGAAATGCTGACAATGTTTTTTGGTTATATTCCCTCGCAATATCAGGGGACTTCCATAACTTTCTGCATTTCCTCGTGGGATGGTGCCATGGCTTTTCTCCAGATGAGGAGCCAAGGGGAAAGCCAGTGCATCACAACAGGGAGGTCCTTAGGAAGGTGCTGTCTCTTACAGAAAGGAGGCATTGCAAGAAGAAAGGAGGAACCAGGAAGATTTTTTGGGTAACTTTGTGAGTTGTCACAAACCAGAGCTTAGAGCCACAGAGAGGACAGGGCAGAGTTTTTTAAGAATTCAGGCAAGATTATTGGCTTTTCTTTCTAAAGCAACTACACAGCTGCAGTGAAATAGTGGGAGAGGAGGTATTTTCAGAACCAAGAATTGCTTTTGGGTCATATCTACCACCAGGTCTATTCGATGGGCACTTTTCCCAGCCAAGTGCTCCACTACAACTTTGTTCTTTCCTGTTGCCCCTCTTTTTTCTCCATCTCCTTTGAACCTGAAGATACAAAAAAATTGTCTGTTTTCCTCCCAGATAACTTCATTTTGGAGAAAGCAGCAGCTTCCAGAGAGGTTGGAAGCTGTGTGAGGACCATCTCCTCAATGTATGGGGTGTGCAAAATCCAGGTTTGCTGCCTGGTTCAAATCAAACAAGAGTTTCCACATTTCTCTGCATTCAGTCACCATGGGGTCAGTCACCTCAACACAGAAGACAGATGGGTTGGACAGCACAGCTTAGGAATATGTTAAATCAATTAATAAGTAAATATATTAAATATGTTGGTGAATCTGCACATTGAATTCTCAATGTCCCTTCTGAACTGAGCATGAGGATGTGACTCTGTGGTGACCAAAGGCAAAGAGACACATCATTTTGGGAGGGTTTAGTGTATAATGAAAAAAAATGGCAAGGTTTGCATGTATGGTTTGTCTTTCTGCTTCCTGAAAAGAGAAATAGCTGGAAAGGGGATGGAAATCCCTGTTTAGGCAGTGTGGTTAGGCATGAGGGGTGGAAAGAAAATGCCCTGGGTGTTCCAGGGTTCACAGGGGAGAAAATATCATGAGTTTCACTGGTGGCACCATCATCTCCAAGAGCTGTCCAGTGAAGGTCTCCCTGTGAGTGACCTGCTTCTCTTTGCCCCCAGTGCATTCCTTATCCAAAATCACAAATCTCAAAAAAACATCAGATCGCAATAAGGCTCATCAAACCACCTTGAGTTTCTTCCAGGGACTGGCGGAGTGCAGTGTGAGGAATGTCAGCTCTCCTCTCTGTCTTCTGTTTTTCCTTCCCTTTCTGAGGGATTTTTCTTGGGGGAGAGATCCCTGGGAA
This sequence comes from Chloebia gouldiae, assembly GCA_003676055.1. Lineage (NCBI taxonomy): Eukaryota > Metazoa > Chordata > Aves > Passeriformes > Passeridae > Chloebia > Chloebia gouldiae. The sequence goes on along the minus strand of QUSF01000045.1, from coordinate 2,023,519 downwards.
CCCAGCAGCTCTGTTCTCCTGCCCACAGGTTCTCGATGTGACTCCCAAGCAGGATGCACCATGTCTCCCCTGCACCAGCTCTGACCATGATGGCCACCCAGACAGTGCCTCCTCCTCCCTACCAGGACACCCCACAGGTCAGTGTCCTCCACACCCCCCAGGACCCCCAGCTCCTGCGTGGATTGCCTTGATTTCTTAAATAGTGGCCATTGCAAAATATTTCACCCCAGAGCATTCATCTCAGAGACTGGCAGAATCAAAACCTCTTCTGTCAATCTGCAAGATGGAAACATTTTGGGTAAAATGCTGGGGTTTTCCCCATTTTGCTTTATATCTTAAGCTGCACCAAGGGAAAATTAGGTTGGATGTTAGGAAGAAGTTTTTTACAGAAAGAGTGATAAAGTTCTGGAATGGCTGCCTGGGGAGGTGGTGGGGTCACCATCCCTGGGTGTGTTTAAAACAAGCCTGGAGGTGGCACTGGGTGCCAGGGTTCAGTTGAGGTGTTGGGGCTGGGTTGGACTCGATGATGCTGAAGGTCTCCTCCAACTTGGTGATTCTGTGATTCTGTGAATTCTGTGATTTTGGAGTCTTTGTGTCCTTTTGGAAAGCTGACCTGGTGACGTGATTGTAACCAGCAGGTTAATTAGCTGGGAAGATGAAACGTTTGACTAAACCAGGACAGGTTTAGTCATAGGAATGGCCTTTGATTTATTTCAATGGCATTTTTTTAAATAACCTGTGGCAGGGGAGAAAAAAATATTTCATCTCCAGTGGTTCTCTAAGCAGTGAAATAACTTTTTCAAGCCTCATTATGGAGTCAAGTTAATTTAAGAAAAGGAGTTTGTCCAAGAGAAACTCTTCTGGAGCACCCCAGTGGGCTGGAATTGGGCGTTGAGGATGGATTTTGGATATGGCCCTGCACCTTGAAGCCCATCCTGAGATTTTTTTAGGGGTACATTTATATCACATTTCCACATTTCCAGCTACAGTGACTGAACAGGGGTAATCTGTATTGTGCACTGAGCCTGCTCCACGTTCAAAGCAGCTTTTTTTGGTGTTCATATGGAAGATTTCAAGCTTTTCCTCAAAAGATTTCAAGCTTTTCCTCTTTTTTTCTGCAAAAGCAGAAAAATCTCCCTCCCAAGAAAAAAACAAAACAAAACAAATCCACAAAAAAAAATATATCAAGCCCCCAAGCCTGTCCTCTGCAAGCTAAAATAAATAAATTGACTTTTACACCCCCCCTTGAAGCCACCCGTGTCTCCTTTCTCCTCATTTCCTTTGGTGGGAAAAGGTCACTTCTACAAACGACACCTCAGTGGGGTTTTATGGCTCCTCCAACTTCGGTGTCATCATTTACTCGCTTCGCTGCTCTGCCTTGAGTAGGGCTTTTTTTTTTTTTTTCAAATTTTTTTTTTCCTTTTCTCGCTTACACAGCGGGGGAGCCACGGCACCGTTTGAGTCCTAATGGGCAATTTAAGGGACTTTTAAAATAGCCGACATTTTCCGTGGCATCCTTCGGAGACCTCGCCTCTCCCTTCTCCCTCCCTGTCCCTTATCTGCCCCCTGTTTTAATACATTGAATTTTGGGGACCCTCAGGAGCTTTGCTGACCAAATCCTTCCTTTTTTACCTTATCAAGGCGGTTGCTCAGGCGTTCAGGTGGTTTGGAGGAAAAGCTGCAGCCAAGAATTGATTTTTTTTTTTTTTTTGACTCGTCTGCGACTGCTGTGAACTTTTCACCTGAAAAAATTTGGGATTTCTAGGGATTGGAAAAGTAAATGACACAAATTTCTTCTCCCCGGAAGTGGGGAGGACTGGATAAATGGAAAAATTTTTGATTGTCACAGCTACAATGAGCTCCTCCTCATCAAGGGAACCACTTTGGGGAGAAGAGTGCTAAAAAAAGGAATTTGGGGAGCTTTGCATTCATATTTTACAGCAAGGGCTGTGCAGGCTGTCACCCTCACTGTCAGAAACAGGAAAAACCGAAGCAAAAATGATGGGAAAAGCTGCTTTTGGAAGGGAAAACTTAATTAATCCCTGGAATCCATTAAAGGAGTGGAACATGGAGCATCTTTTACACCAAGCACGGGCTCACGCCTTGAATTCTCTACCTGTTGAAAATTAAAGTCTGCATTAAAATCAGTTTCCTGTAATGAATGAAAACCAAAAGCTGAGGAAGAGTATTCAGCCATTTCATTGGCAAAAAGAGATTTTTTTTTTAAATAGGTATTTTTAGCATCAAAAGTGGTGAAAGCAGCTTTGTCCTACCAAAGAAATGTTTCTTAGGTGGTCACAAGAGGGGGAAAAAAGGGAGGAAGGGGGATTTGTTTATTTATTTATTTATTCTAAAAAATATATTTAAGAAAAAGTGTTATTAAAAATTGGATTAATTTTTCATAAATTTCAGCACGGAAAGTGATAAAAAGCATTGTGCCCCCAAGTTGTTACAATAGGGACAAAAAAGACCAATAAAAAAAATTACTCTGTAAATATATTTTGGAAAAAAAATCAAATGGAGAAGTTGATTTTTCATAATTTTCAACACAAAAAGTGATAAAAGTATGTTTCCTCCTCCCCTCCTCTCCCTAAAAAGTGCTTTTTTGGTGGTTATAACAGAGACAAAAATAAAAAATTATGAACACAATTCTATCTTTTTAATTACAGAAAAACATTTTTTTAAAAGTCACAGGTTAAAAATTGGGTGGAAATTGGGATTTTTCAGTAGGAGCCACAAAACCCCCCGATTCCTGGTGTCCTCAGCAGGTTTTTGGGCTGCTTTCAGCATCCCACTAAGGAGCAGAATAAATGATTATTTAGGGGATTTCCTCTCTGGACTTGATGTCGTAGTCCAGTCTTTACATAAAATGTAAAAATGGGAGATTATTGTATTTAAACCTGTGGGAAGCCCCCAGGAACACAGGAGCAGCCCCCAGCACCACCAGAGGATTTCCTTCCAAAGAGGAAAAATCCCCAGAAATACCCAGAAATCCCTGAAGCCTAGAAATGGATAACATCCAAATCCAGAATTCTCACCCCTGAACCCCAGAAATTTGAAATTCCAAACCCAAAAATACCATCCCTGAACCCCAGAAATTTTTAATTCCAAACCCAAAACTATCACCCCTAAACCTCAGAAATTTGTAATTCCCAACCCCAAAACTATCATCCCTGAACTTCAGAACTCTGTAATTTCCAAACCCAAAACTATCATTCCTAAATCTCAGAAATTTGTAATTCCCAAACCCAAAACTATCACCCCTAAACCCCAGAAATTTGTAATTCCCAAACCCAAAAATGTCACACACAGCTCAGGCAGCATTGAGCAAACACCATTTCAAAAATATCTGCTTTACCCAGGAATTCTGCAAAAATCAGGAATTTTTAGATATTTCTTTACTATTTTTAAAATTTTGTAATTACTTTCTTTCTAAAAAATTCTTAATTTTTGCATCTTTAAAGCTCTTTTGCCATTTTTTGCATGTTCTATATTTAAAATGTATTTTTAAGGATATTTTGAACATAATTTAATTTTTTTTTCAACATTTTAGCATCCCTTTTTGTATATTCTACATTTTAAACCATTTTGGATTTTTACATATTTGCAAACAAATTTTTTACATTTTCCTATATTTTAAATAAATTTTAACATATTTATAAACATTTTTTGATCTTCATATATTTGAATATATTTGTAACATTTTAAAACTTTACTTTTCCAATATATTTGCAAACACATTTTGAATGTATTTGAAACATATTTTAACAAATTTTAAACAGTTTGCATAATTATTGTCATAATTTTAATTTTTCTTCCATTTTTTGCTGTTTTTAAACAGAACTTCTTGTGCTTTTTATTTTCCTTTTTCATTTACCTTTTTTCCCCCACCCGTGCAACTATTTTTGGCCATTTTCCATGGGAAAAAGAAACCAAACCAAAACCCACCTGCATTTTTTATCAAAATTTATAACTTTTACACCCAAATATTTCCTCCTATTTCCCATTTTCCCCTTACCAGGAACCTGCTGCCTTTTCCCTCCCCACCTGCTCCTCCAAATGCCATTTTTGGCTCCTTTTTTTCCCCTCCTCCCTATTCAGCTGCAAATTCCCCCCATCCCAGCATCCTTTCCCCTCTTTTTAAATAGACTTGAAATTATTTTTACTTATTTTTTGTTGTTTTCTTTAGTCCAAGGTGAGGTAATGGCTTCGGAGCAGCCCCAAAGGAGGGTTTTTTTTTGGGTAATAGCTCAATTAGTTGCAGACTTGGCTGGAAATATTCAACTTGGCAGGATGCAAAAGGGGATTTGGAATCCTGGTAAATAAGTGTGATGTAGGGGGGGATAAAAAAAAGGGAAAAGGTTGGGGGGAAAAGCCATTTTTCCCTGCACAAGTGTCATTTTCCACGGAGATAATAGGCGGAAAAAAGGGGGAAAGAGGATGAGATATTCAGTGATGTGTCTGGATTATCCCAAAATCTGCTCAATTTTGGTTTTAAATGGAAAATGGGGGGAAAAAAGAGAAATCCCAACTGCTGGGATCAGCCCAAATTTCACTCATTTCTTCAGCACCAGGGAGAGGAAGAGGGACAGAAATTGAACCTGTTGGGAGACTTGGAAATTAAATAGAGCCAAGTGAATTTGCAGGTGCTGGAGCCCAACTTTGGAGTTATGAACAATAAAGGAGATTGAAAAGAAAAAAAAAAAAAGTGGAAAAAAACCAACAGCAAAAGGTCAGGCAGGAGATATTAAAGGCAAACATTTTAAAAGCAAAAGGTGTCATGAGTTTGGTCCAGCTTGGGTTTATTAAGTTTTACATATTTGTGTATAAATACATGTATATATACATTTACACGAATCAATGCCACAATAATTTATGTATGTGGACATTTTTATATATTAACAATCACAAATAAATTTAAAGGCATATTAGACAAATAAAAAATTCATATAAGTCCATTTCTATATAAATACAGAAATAAATATATAAATGTATCAGACAAATAAATAATATATATTATTTATATCAAAACACAGGCAGGAAAAAATAAGTCTATTAGACAAATAAATAAATTATATATATAACACTTAGCAAGAACCAGAGCTTCCTTTTGCCCCATGCCTCGAGGGAGGACTGAACATTCACAGGTAAAAATAGGCAAATACTAATTTTTTCACAAATTTCAGCAGAGAGGCAGGCAAACTAACCACTTTGCAATAGTTTTCCACTGGGATTTTAGGCTGAAACCTCTGGATTTGGGGTGCTGATGATGCCTTTGGGCCTCAGTCGTTTCAAATTCTCCCTGAATTTTTTTTAATGGAATCTTGTGATGATAACACAAAGACCACATTGGACCTGTCTGAAGTCTGACATCGAGTAATTCAGATTTTTTTTAAGGACTTGATTGTTTTAAGTAAAAACTGCCCCTAAATAGGTGTTGCCCTGTTCCAGAGGGTGGCACTTTTTGGGGTGATGTTGGCAGGAGCACTGGCATGAGCACATCTTCAAGATTCATATTTACCTCAAATCATTGCCATTTTAAGAATAAGCACAATGTTTGTTGTCAGGGTGATTTATTGCGCAGCACATTGGGGCTAAAGTTGTGTGATTTGGGCATGGGCACCAAAAAAGGTTGGAATATTTTTGGCTGTCGTCTCACAGCTCTGAGGTGACTCATTGCTGGGCTTGGCGGGCTGGAAGAGGCTCGCCTAATTTTGGGATAAAATTGAAAATGACTCTGTCTAGACAGTAATACCTGCTTTGAGAGAGCTCTTGGCAAACCACGGTGTTGCAGCTGATTTAATCTGGGATTTCTGTGAAACATCCCTTCCTAAATTACCCCACACAATAAAGATGGTAGGGAGATTTTTCCCGTATTTTCCTCTGGTGAAAAGTGGAAAAAGTGGGGGAAAATGTGGTAAAAATCTAAACCTTCTCTTTCCAGGCAAAGCTAAAATGCCTGTGTATGTTTTACCTGCCCCACCAGAGCGCTGCATCCCGAACTCCCAAAATCCCGCACAGAACGCCGCGAAACCCATCAGGAAAGAACAACAAACCCTGCTTTTGTTTTATTTCATTTCATTTTATTTTATTTTACATTCTTTTTCCCCTCTCTCCTTTATTCCCTGCCCTCCCCAGATGACAGCCACAGCCCAGCAGCCCACCAAAGCCCAGCCCGTGCACCTCACCACGCCGGCGGCGGCCGCCAACGCGCCGGTGCCGGCCGCGGGCGGCGACCCCCAGGCGCAGCTGGAGGCCGACAAGAGGGCTGTCTACAGGTGAGGCAAGATAATTGCACTCATTAATGCCTTTTAATTAATGGTTCCGTTGTTATAATGCATCAATTATTGCGTTATGGCGGGTTATTGCATCAGTTCGGCGATGCATTAATTAATGCATCGGCCGCCGGATCGGTCGGTTGATGCATTCGTTGTTATTGTGCATTATTAATCTGCTGTTCTTCTAATGCATTAATTAACACACAGGAAGGGGGGAAATTAGCAATTAGCTCCTTTTTAGCAATAATAACCATTGATTGTAATGTGTGGTGATGGAGCTCCTTCGTGGACTTTGTTCTGCAGCATCTCTGCCCCTTCCAAATATTAAAAAAAAAACCCCAAATTTACAATTTTGGGGCTGAACAAGGAGTGAAGCCACACATTAAATTGAAATGTGCAGTTCTTGCATCTGTTCAGGATGTGGGCCAGGCATGGGTGGTTCCTCCAGTCCCTTTTTTGTCAATTTGGGCATAATAATATATTATATTTTAATATATGTAGTAATGATATTATATAACTACTATAAGTAATGTTCTAATTATGTAAATAGTATAATTATATAAGCAATACATAATTATACAAGTGATACGTGATGATTTACAATATTAGAACATAGAGCAACGATGTAAAAGTAACAATATTCTAATATAATTAGGATTAAAGTTTAAAGTTTAGGATTAACCTATCAATGACCAGGGCTTGTGAACCAAAAAAATGCAGCTCGGACTTGAAGCAATTAAAATATTTGTCCTCCAAAAATTCAAATATTTCAAGGCTGAAGGGTCTGAGAAGGTGGATGGAAGTATGGAATAAACTCAGTCTTTCCCAGGAAAACACCAAGGATTATTCAGTGCAGGTCTTGCAGTGGTGGAAATCATTTCCTTAGAGTAAGAGAAGCCATTTGAGAACAAAATACCTCTTTTTGCCCTTCCATGAGGAGTTCTGCAGCATTTGTGGGATAAAGGGAAGAAAACAAACCCCACCCTTGGAGTTTTCACAGCCTTAATTGGAAGGTCAAAGACATGCAAAAAACACCTTACGGGAGGTATTCACCCTAAAATCTGGGGGGAAATTGTTGTCCAGTTCTATGTGTGCACTTGTTGCCCAAACCTGGATGCTTATTTTTGGCTACTAGCCAAAACAACCCCACAAATATATTTTTATATCAAACAAATATATCCTACTATATATTTATGCAATACATTATATATTTACATAAAATTACCCTTTTCTTGCTGAATATCCCCCTATCCAGTGGTTAGAATGGATGGTGAGCATGTAATTAGGTATCAAATGCATACAAGGATTTTTCTTAGCCCTCCTAGGTCCATTTCCCTCCACCCAAAACAATGGATTTTTGTTAATTTTCAATAATTGCACCAAGGCAGAAGGCATTGGCTGTAAGCATAGGTCGATCAAGCTGGAGGGAAATTGCTGGGAAATCGTGATGGGAAATATAAAAACCCATGGACAAGTTACCCCACCAGGTTTTGTGCCCTAACAGGAGGTTTATGACCCGTTAAAAAATAGAAAAAAAGTGGGGAAAAAAATCCTTCCCCACCCTTCTTGGTGTGGGAGCAGCTTGGCAGGGCCAGGTCCAGCAGTGTCACTTCTCAGCTGCAATTTTCTCCCAGCTAAAGTGTTTTCTTGACTTTATGCAACAGCGGGGCTGGGACTTCCCAATGGATTTTGGACCAGAAAAGATGATGCTCCTGAAGGGAAATGATGCTTAAACCACCCGAGCACCACAAATTGGATTTTTCCAAGTGGGAAATGCCTGGATTTCTTTGGATTAAGTTTGGTGGGGTGCTTTTTGTGGTGTTGGTTGTTTCTGTTTTGTTGTTTTTTTTTTTTGTTTTGTTTTTTTTTTGGTTGGGTTTTTTTTGTTATTTTGTTTTGGGTTGTTTGGGTTTTTTTTTAGGGGAAAGGAGGTGAAAAAAAAAAATTCCTGTTGTGACGTGCCTGCTGTGCTGCTGGCTCAGCTGAAGGTGGGAAATTAGGCCATTAGAGGAATTCATTCCTCTTTATTAGCCCGTGTCGAATCCTTTTTATTAGTGGCTGCAAATGACCTCTCTCCTGCAGGAAAATGTCAGGGCTGGTTCAGCCCTTTCATTTGGAGGATTCCCTGGCAGAAAAAAAAAAAACCCAGCTAAACAAACAAGTTTTTTTTTTTTTTTGCAAAACCATAATCAGCAACAGCAGATTTTTCTACCCCAAAACTCTCCGTTGTGCCATAGGGGTGATTTGCCACCTTTGTAACACCCACAGTGGGGAAAATCCTCCTGTTTCCTGTGCATGCTGGATATCCATCCATTCCCCCCACTGCAAATTTCATGGCAAAAAGGGGCTCCAGCTCTCAATTTTTATGCCACAACCTCCACCTGCCATGGTGGCCCGTCCTTTCCTTTGCGTGGTGTGACCACAGAAAGGCTGGAAATGGAGAAAGCTGCTTTGGGTTGGGTTTTTTTCCCATGTAAAAATAAAAAAAAACCCACCTAAATTCCACAACAATTCGGCATAAAGCTCATGGCAAAGCTCCAAATTCCAGCAGTCTTCAAGACTGCTCTCAGAGGGGGCCTTTGGTGCCCTCCTTTAACCCATCTTTGGGGTTCTTGGCCCCATGATTTCCCATTGTGTTTGTATTTGGATTTTTTTTTTAATATAGATATTTAAAATTTTGATTTTTTTTTTGCTTGTTTAATGTTATTTTATTTTGTTTGGTGTTTATTTTATTGTTTTGTTCTGTTTAATTTTATTTTTATTTATTGATGGATTTGATCGGATTGGATTCCACTTTGGGCTTTTTTTTCCCCCTTTTCTTTATTTTATCTTAGATTTAAAATTTTTTATTCCATTTTATTTTCAGCTGAAAGGCAAACCATTCTCACCTCAGCCGTGTTCCTTTCTCCTTCTACTCCCTGCCAGCCCCAAAACCTTCCTGGAGGCCCAGAGCAGCTCTGCCCCCGTTATCAATACTGAGGAGCACGGGGTGATGCTGGCTTTAATCCCCCCTTGGCCAATGCAACTCTTCAAATAAAAGGGTCTCAAATTGCTCAGGGTCTGCAACCCCCTTTTCCCCTCCCCAAACCCCCATCCTTGGGGTAATTCCATACCTCTGCTCCTGACTGCTGGAGCAGCTCTGGAAATGGCAGCAGGCACCTGCTGCGGTGCCACCGGTTCATAAGTCCCAATAATTCAACCTTCCGCCTGGAATTTGCCTTTCATATCCCTTGGCTAAGCTCCGGCGGGGCTACTGAAATTATGAAATGATTTCCCCCCCTCGCCACTCGCTGCTCCAGCCTTGGTGAATCTTGCATTAAACTAGGATCAGGACAGATTAAACTATAATATGCTGCGGTATTAGCGGCTGCAAATGAAGACTTAGCCAAGGGGTTTAACCCCTTCGCCTGACTCCGACTCAAAAGGGCTGTCAGGACGTGATTCATAAGCATCTTTTGGGCCATCTTTTGGAGATAAAATGGTCGAGCCAATCCCATTCTGCTCGGATAACTGGAGTGCTCTGGAAGACAATTCCTGCAGGAGCATTTTGCATTTCTGCCTTGAAAGACTCCATAAAACATTTTTGATTTGAATTTGCACAGCTGGAGAGGCTCATTGAGGTTTGCCCTAAGCCGTGATCCTCATCCCTGTATTGTCCACGTGCTTTGGTGCTGTTTGTGTATTTGCATTTTATGTTGCATCAGCTTAGCATCATCATTGGAGAGATTTGGATTTCAAGAAGAACTATAAATCTTTGTTTTCAAGAACATCTCATGGTAAGAAAGAAGAGGGATTTGACCCCTCTTTGTGGACTTGCCAGAGGTGCAGAGAGACCTCTTGGTGGAGGAGCAGCCCGTAACAAGGTTGGTCCAGGCAGATAGAAGTCCCCATCCATCATCTCCAACCAACAGAGACATTTTGAGGTAAAATATTGCTGTCGATGAGCAGGTGCTGATGTCCATCCTTGAAAGGAAAAGCCACTTGGACAGCAGATGGCTCCAGGACATCTTGGCTATGTCCAAGACTCAGCCTTTTTGCCTATTCAGGAAATGCTGACTTTGGTGCAATGATGGAAAACACCAAGACACTGGAAAAAATGATTGCCTGACGGAGGAGATAGTGAATTTTACAATTTTTTAGCCTTTCTTTTTTGTTGTTGCTGAATGAGATCTAGAGGGAGCACATCCAGTGCTACTGGGTAGAGAGGTTTGCACCACCAGGCTCTTACAGATTGGGAGGGGATGGATGGATGGATGGATGGATGGATGGATGGATGGATGGATGAATGGATGGATGGATGGATGATGGATGGATGGATGGATAATGGATGGATGGATGGATGATGGATGAATGGATGGATGGTGGATGGATGGATAGATGGATGGATAATGGATGGATGGATGGATGATGGATGGATGGATGGATGGATGGATGGATGGATGGATAGATGGATGGATAATGGATGGATGGATGGATGGATGGATGGATGGATGGATGGATGGGTAAAGATGGACATGGGACCTACAACAGTGGTCATTATGGGTGGTCTCCTTTGTCCTCTGCAGGCACCCGCTGTTCCCACTGCTGACGTTGCTCTTTGAGAAGTGTGAGCAGGCGACGCAGGGCTCTGAGTGCATCACCTCGGCCAGCTTTGATGTGGACATCGAGAACTTTGTCCACCAGCAGGAGCAGGAACACAAGCCCTTCTTCAGTGACGACCCTGAGCTGGACAACCTGGTATAGGCAGCTGGGGCTTGGCAGATGATTTCTGGGGGGGTGTTGAAAAGGTAGGGGGTGAGGAACAAATGAAGATCTACCACCATGTCTCTGGGCTCTGTAGTGCTGGTCATCTTGGCAATGCCACAGACCTTGTGAGACCTTCTTCAGGACCTTCTCCGAGACATTTTCCAGAAGATTCCCCTTTAAGAACAGCCCCCCTGCCCCCTTTTGGCTCGTTGTCCCACACAACCTCCATGGGGTCGATGAGGTTCCTGAAAACAGCTGAAGTCGCTGGCTGGTTTGTGCCTCAAGACTTGCAGTCTCTGCAGGAATTACTGCTCCTCGGTGCAACGTGCAGTAGTGTCAGCATGCTCGTCTGGCACCACCTGGTTTGAGGTGTCATGACCAGCCCGTGTCCTAGAAGCAGGGCAGAATGATGACTTTTTCCATAAGGTGATGGATATCAACAGGTTGGAACACTTGGACCAGTTTTGGTGGATTCCTTGCCAGATCAACTTAAATTTCCTACTGCATCCACTGCTGCTGGGTGGTGCCTCAGAAGACTCTGCTTTGGATTTCTCTTTTGTGGACCTCAGGAAATACCCCAAATCCTCTTAATTTGTCCAGAAAGCATCCAAATGTGGTCTCCATGGCAAACATGGGTAAACAAATTCGTGGCACTGTCCTGGTGCTCCACAAGCAGATTTTCAAGGTCTGAAGAGGGAGTTCTGTCCACGTCTGATGATGCAAACAGCCAAACACCCTCTCTGAGGGGTTATGTGCCCCCTGGGACTTGTAGCAGAGGGATTTCCATCCCAAAAAAAGAAGCAAAATAAGGCAATTCACAGGCTCCTTTTTCTAAGTTTTGCAGATATCAAGGAGGTGATTTTGAATGATGACATATCACAAAGGGAAGAACTAGGAAAACTCATCTAGGAGCAAGAACTACTGTTTTTGTTTTTTTTTAAAGCAAGAGAGGATTTCAAGGTGAAGTAAAATCCCACGTTTGTGCCTGATTTCAGCTGTGGAGAAGAGTTTTTTAACATCCCTAAACTAAAAGTCTGTGGAATGCCCTCCAACAAATTTGCAGGCCAGGCAAAGCCCCTTTTGCATATCGCTAAATCCATTTTGCAATAACTTGTAGTCAAGAACAGAAATTGCTCTGGGACAAGCAATCAAAAAAACCCAAAAATAAACCCAGTAACCCAACCAATGTTTTAGATTATTTCCATTTTTGGATTGAACAAATGCTGAGGTGCACCAGCAAACCTCCATTAGATTAACTTGCATAAAAATGGGTGTAATGGTCTAGCAGGAAGAGAGAAATGGAGCCACGTAAAGAAAAAAAAATCTTAAATTTTGGGAAAGATAAACCTATCTCTGTACATATAAAGATGAAACATCACCAGCAAATAGTCAGTGCAGGAAATGTATCCACACTGGCTATTTTCAGGTTTTGTGTGGTTCCTAAAAAAATACCCCACATCACACCAATCATGGTTTTTAGGCATATTCTGAAGCAACTCTTGCTGCCAAGGTAAATTTGGCCATGGGCATTTGGACTGATCCCACTGATCCCATGTATAACCTTACGGCACTTGATACATTCACATTCATATATTTCTAAATCTGTTGCTATGCCTTTCTGTGTATCTGTATCTCTGTTTATCTGGGTTTGCCCTAGTTCTGTTACATAGCTGGATGTATATTTTCTATCCAATGCCCAGAACTCCACCACAAAAGGAGGAACCATGCCTCTCAGTGTGGGTAACCTGCATCAAGACAGAGGAGATGGTTGATATGATGCTGGAGAAGCACATTCCTGATGGTGGGAGGCAGTAGGAGAAGGGAATTTTGGGTTAAAAAGACTTGCAGTGCTCAAAACTCAACATTACAACCTGCTCTTGAGCTGACACTTTCCCCCCTATTTATGTTATCCTTTTTTGTTTTTATTTTTTGGGTTTTGTTTTTTCTTTTTTATTAACGCCACCCGTTTGCCAGAAATTGGTGATGTCACAGCAGGGCTGAAAAGGCCAGTGGCATTAGCTATCATTAGAATAAGAGTCATGTATTCCTCGCTGCCAAGATGCACATAATTAGAAATTAGAAAAAGGTCAGATCTCACCATTATCAACTCAATCAGCTGCCGAGTGCCACACAGTCAATTAATTCAGCATCTGTATTTTTTACAACCCCGCGCACGTACGCCATCGGACTGTAACTCTTTATCCGGACAGATATACGACGCAGCGGAGCAGGGACATAAAATGAGACCCTAAGCAAATGAGCTGAGATAATTGAGAGATTTATTTTTTTACATATATGTGTCAGGTCTTCTTGCCTTTGCCCTTGAATATTGACTTTCATGGCCAGTGAGCCCTGGGAGGATGCGGAAATCCCGGGCACGACACCTCCACCTTGTGCTTTGCCTGTGTCAACTGCAGAGGAGGAAAAAAAAGAACAGAAAAAAAAAAAAAAGCACTAAATAAAAGATTTTTCCAGCCTCAACCCATCATCCCTGTTGTTCACCAACCAAAAATTCACTTTCTCTGTCATGGAGCTACCACTGGAGTTTGACCCTGGATTTTTCAGGATGTTTCCCAACCATGGCAACTTGCAGTTTGTAAAGATGACCACTAAAATTTGCAAGTTAAAAACACTCTTTGAAATGCAAAGACGCTTTGTTACATAAAACCGGATTTATTGCCCCGGAGTGAATAGCTGAAATTTTATATATTATGCAAGATTTCAAACAGCGGCTGTAAAACTTAAGGTTTCAGCTCGGTGAGGGGAATGTTTTATGTGTAAATTTTTTAAGGTTTATGGGGTACGTTTTAATGAGGCCCAGGCTTTGCACCAGCAACAGCTCACAGCTGAGTTGCAGCCCCGTAATCTTGTTACAAGAAGTGGCCTCCAGGGAATAACCAAACACTTCTCAACAACGAGGGGTTTGGCTTGTACTTTTTTTTGGGGCACGGGGAGCAATTCCCACAAAGGCAATGGTGAATTTGGTGAATTTTTTCCTCTTGGATCTCAGGGTTATGATTGATGGGCAAGGGAAAGGAATGCAGATATGCAGAGGGCTGGGCTCTGGGATGGGTTTTGGGCAAGAATATTCATTTCTTTTGCATGTTGAGAAAGGAAATGAATTTCATTCTGCTGTAGGGGATCAGTTCTACGCTAGATTTTGGAAGAGAATATTGATTTTAACTTTGTGCCCTTGCGTAGATGGTGAAGGCGATCCAGGTGCTGCGCATCCACCTCCTGGAGCTGGAGAAGGTCAATGAGTTGTGCAAGGACTTTTGCAACCGCTACATCACCTGCCTCAAAACCAAGATGCACAGCGACAACCTACTCAGGAACGACCTGGGGGGGCCCTACTCCCCCAACCCCTCCTCCATCAGCCTCCACCCCCAGGTAATGCCTTAAAATTCCTCTCTAATACCCATTGCTGCACTTCGGCCAACGGGCAGCTGCCAACAAGGTTTCAGACTTGCTCTGCAAGAGTTGTGGCCTCCTGAAAACGTATTTGAGTTCATCCCCAAGAATGAAAAAAAAAAAAAAATCCTGTGCCTGTTTCATAGAGTGCAATAAATGATGTTGTGGTGACTTTTTCCCCTTTATTTTAAATCGATTAATGTCCTTTTTTTCATGGGTTGGCAGAGCTGCAACCCCAATATTTGTGGCTCTGCAAGAGAGAGAGTGAAGGACTCCTAAACTCGAATGTTGCAGCAATTAAATATGGGGGCAGGGGAGCTGTGCAAGTGTATGGGAATATAAACAAGAAAGTTGCATTTTTTAATGAAAAAAATGCTATTTATTGGCAGGAAGGAGGGAAACATCAGGATTTGCTCTACTGCTTCTTTCTCACTTTTTTTTAAGGCAGCTCAAAGGATTTTTGGGTCTCAGGTAACCCTTTCTGGCTTTGCTGCTCCTTTTTGTGTCTCAGAAGATCTTGCAGTTCTCTGCCAGCAGGATCAACATTCTTTTTGCTTCTTCTTTTGCATAATTTGGATTTTAGCTGGGAGAAGAAGACAATTGGTGCCTCAAGGATAGTGGAAGAGTACAAGGAAATGCCTGAGAACTGTAGAAATATCAATTGAAGTAGCCAAACAAGTAGAACCCTGATGGCTTTTGGGGCAAAATAAAGGACTGTAACTCAATATTCAGAAAAGAAGCTGCCCATGGGTTGGGGTTTTCGTGTGCATCTGCAGTGCAGGGAATAAATCTTGGCTGGTTGCATCCCAAAAAACTTGATGCTAGATTGTGTTACCCTGGGGCATTTCTCTCTCTCAGGCACTTAGTTTTTTGGGTAGAAAAATAGAATTTAGGGTTGCACAATCCCACCAGAAAAAAAAGCTGCAGCAAACCCAAAATAACCTAGGCAGCTCCTGGAGCTCTCCCTAAAAAGGAGGCAGGTGGTGGAGCCTTCTTAAGGCTTTTGGGGCATCATTAAGATGGCAAAAAGGAAAAAATGCCGTTTTTTATCAGCTCAGCTTCAGGAGCTGCAGAGTTTGAAGCTCCCAACATGATGAGGGAAAAGCCCCCCAGAAAAGTTCAGTTTCTTGTTTAGGTTCCCTGAAAGCACCAAACCACTTAATCATTGATCTAAGAAACCCCATCCTCACTCTATATTCTAATAATCTCTAGAAATAGACTTATTATCCCTTCGCTGCTTTATGGAAGCATTCCTTATGATCAAAATTAGCAAGACACTTGCATAAAAGAGAACAATAATTGCTCAACGAGCATCTCGTTTGTAATTTATTAGTTTCTATTATTGTGCATTGCCATGGCAACAGCTCACATCCCGGGTGATGAGAGAGATGTTAGATATGAGCCGACAAAGCTCCCGGTCCCAGCAAATGGAGATGCACGTTTTTTATCAGTAATTTTCATGAAAATAATAAGTGAGGGAGTTAATGAGATGGAAAGCCGTCCTGTGGCTATTGTGAATTTTTTTCCCCTCCTTCCTTTTTTTTTTTTTTTTTTTTTTTTTAAAGTGTTGATCTAATTAGAATGCATCGGTCAGGAAAAGTAATGAGGATTTAGTGTCTCACAAAGAGGTGGGGATCATATCAGAAAATTAGCACAAGTCTTTGGAAAATAATCAGGCCCATGGAGAGGTAGCAAGGGCTTCTGATTCCTGGAAACCCAGAGCTGCTGACATTTCCCTTCTGGGCCAGACTTGAAAGTTGAGGAATTCAAGTGAAGACTTGGAGGCAGTTATGAAATAAATGGCAACAAACCCAGGAAAGACCCAGCTGGAGGGGAAATGTTGGCTCAGGCCCTGAGGGATTTTCAGCAGGTGGAGCTGAAATATTCACAGTGATGGACCACGACAGAGCCACCATCTCATCTGGTCAGGGGTAAGGATGACACACCAGTGACAACACAATGGCAAATATTTTCCAGCTGCACCATGTCAAGTGCTTGAGTGCTTCAACTCATTGAGTGCACTTGAGTTGGCATGGACAAAAAAGGGTCGAAATACTCTGTATCCATCAGTTGAGTTTTAGAGGCTAAGGATGCTCCAGAGAGCTGAAAAATCGTGGGATTGGTGCTTAAAAAATGGCAAGTGGGGTGATTCCTCCAATTATCAGCCTGTTGGTTTCATGCTGAGGGGAGGTGCAAAAGCAAATAGGCCATTAATTCAGGATTAAAAAAAATCTAAATAATGAAATGCAGTTAGTATCAATGAAAGGGGTTTCACAGAAAATAGGTTTTCTTAGGGTTTGGAAGGAGTATCAATCATTTTGGGTTGAGATACACCAAGTTTGTCGTGAAAGTGAAATATTTCAGGTTTTGGCTAAGTTTTTTACCACAGGACATGTTTAAAAAATTATGGACACACAATAACAGGGATATCAACCACAACTGGGAAAAACAATGTCTGCACCTGTCAAAATGTCATCACAGGACAATCTGTTGGATTTCCTTGGTGTATCCAAAAGGGATGGTCCTTCGCCTGCTGCTATTTCTGCTTTCTAAGATGGAAAATGCAAGAATTTTTGGAGATGCAAAATGCCTGAGATGATGGGAAGATGAGAGAACACTCAGACAAGGTGTTTTGACTGTTGCTGAATCTTCTCATGTCACCAGGTCCAGAGATGATTCCTGGTGTTGGCCAAGTTTGAGTGACAAGTTTGGGGCTTTCCCATGTGATGAGTCTTCTCTGATCTTTCATTACCTTACAGAGATTTTTGCAACCTCTTTTCCTCCATTGCTTCCTCATTTTGTGCTTTGCTTTGTCTTGTGATTGTGTTGTTGTCTCTTTGTCCTGCAAGTCCACCAAACAATCAATTCCTCTTCTATTTTTGTTGGTGGCTTTTCACTTGGCTTCGCTCTTCTACCTCAAGTCCTCATCAGGCCCTTTTTAGCTCCCTCCCTTTATTTAATGAGTATTTTTAAATTTTTTTCCAACAAGGATGGGAGAGGGGAAGTTCTTCTTTCATGGAAGAGGGAAGAAACCAATTTAAATCAATACTTAACTTCAACTTTCCTTTGACATCAAAAGGGTCCTCATTGTTCTCCACTTGCAAGAAAAAAACAGCTGCAAAACCAATTACATTGGGAACCACAGCACTGCCAGGGACTTTTATTTAAATGAAATCACATTTTAGTTTTTTCACCTCTTGTTTCAGATTGGCAGTGTCTGAATGGTCATTTTCAGGACAGCGTTTCTTCTTCTCAGATTACTTCTCCACAGAATCACAGAATGGGGTGGGTTGGAAGGGACCTTAAAGCACATCTTGTTCCAACACCCTGCCATGGGCAGGGACACCTTCCAGTGGCCCAGGCTGCTGGTGGCTGCAGGTGGACAGCTGGTTTGGTGGGACCCAATGCAGTGCTTCTCTATATAGATTATAATTTGTCCAAGTTTGCCCTGTGATCAGCCCTGGATTTCTCTTTATTTAAAGTCAACTTTTTTCTCATCTCCATGCACCCATCCATTCACAAAGGAGCCTCATGAATTCTCATACATGGCTTTGAGTTTGGCCAGCTCTTTCTTGGCAAACCCATGGGTTTCTTTTTTTTTCTCTCCAACTAATCCAAATTTCCCCCAGCACAAGAAATTTTGAGAGTTAGGGTGAGGCAGACATTTTGACACATGGTGCACCACCCAAAAACAAATGTCTGTGTCATAAAGCACAAGGGCAAGGACAGCAGCTCAAGTGGCACTGAATTTTAGCCCTTACAGTTTGGCACTTTGTCATTTTCCTAATTGTTAGAAAGGGATTTTTTTGTGTTAAGTCCCAGATTTTTTCATTCACAAATGTGACTTTTAATTGGGAGAGATCTTGTTTTGCTGTTGATCAGTGCTGAGATGTGGGTCTGCAGAGACACCTAGTGATGCATTTTTTTCCACACTCAGATTTCAAAATTGCCAAAAGCATTTCAACTTGAGGGTGGTGCAGCACCAGCACAGGGTGCCCAGGGAAGCTGTGGCTGCCCCTGGATCCCCTGGTGGTGTCCCAGGGCTTGGATCAACCTGGGATAGTGGAAGGTGTCCCTGCCCATGGCAGGGGGTGGAGCAAAATGAGCTTTAAGGTCCCTTTCAACCTAAACCATTCTGTGATTCCATGAACGTCCTAGAGTCTCAAAATAAAAAATACATAAAATATTTTCCACTGCAGCAAAACCGCCAAGCCTAACAGAATTTGGCTGACATTTGCAATCTGAGGCAATTGGTATGAAAAGTATGTATTTTTAAATCTTCTTGGAGATATCTCTCTATATTTATTTGAAGGTGGAGCTTCCACTTCCATTGGGTCACTTTGGTTTCACAGTTCTGTTGCAGAAAGATCATTAATTCCTTTAGTAGCTCTTTCTAATAATTACCAATATTCTGCCTTTTTGGACACCAGAGAGATGGTGTTTTGGGAGAGTTTTCCTCTACACCACAAAAACAAAGGCCATTTTTTCATCACAAAATACTGTTAAAAATGGCTTTGACCAGTGTATCTGGAAACAGCAGTTTCTTGTTCCCATTTTCTGATATTCCAAATTGCTTCTTCCCAATGCACTTCTAAAAATGGTGTTCTGGATACCCTTCTTTAGGAAGAATCATGGAAAAACACGGCAGGGAAGAAAAGCTAGGTCTTCAAACTGCTCCAAACTTCTGGTTGCACCTGCCATATCCAGCTGCTATTTGATGTTCTCCTGGACCACATTTGGTTTTTTATAAATATTTCCACCGTGTTTATCAGTTGGATCCTTTGCCAGGGCCAAATCCAAGAGTGTGCAAAAGAGATTGATTTTTGCTCTCTATATCCTGAGAGATATTTATTTCTCAAACTGAAAACTACATCCTCCAGAAGACTGGAGGTGGGGAAGAAATACTAAAAAAAAAGTACAAGTATTTTACAGTCATATTTGCATTTTTAGAATTAATTCAGCTATGGAAAGGAAGTCTGGGAAGCGAATGAAAAATTCACAGCAAGTGCAGCAAAATTTCCAGATAAGAAAAATCAGAAAAGTAACTTGTGGCAGAGGCACTGGGTCCAACATTTTGGAATTGGCATCACAGGAGGGGAAAGTGCCATAATGGAGTTTTAATGGCAAAAGCATGACGTTTATTGAGAATGATGGCACAGGCAAAGCAGTGGTGATTGATGGGGGAAAAGCTACATGAATGTGATGGAGAGGAGGGGGAAAAGGGGAACAGACCTCAGGTTTGTCCCCAAGCAATGGGAAATGCATTGAAGGGGACACAGAGCACCCCAAGTCCCCCTGGGACAGCACAGCCAGGTGTTGATGTGACATGGATGGATTTGGTGCATTCAGAGTCCATCTCTGGAGTTCTTTCACCTGCAGAAAGGGAGGAGCTGCAGCTTTTCCCACCCTGATCACATTTTCTTGGTTGGCTTTTCCAGCGTCATTGCACATTAATAATCCAGGGAAGATCTCTTTTCTTAACCCAAATAATAGGGTTCTTGAAGAAAGGCATCAAAATGTAGGAAAAAATAATTAAAAGGTGAAAAAAAATCCCCTTTGTTGAAATTATGTTCAACACTTTGAGAGCCAGCTGGACACCAGGGAAGTGATGCAGAATGGGAACATCAGTAGAAAAGGGACAAAAAAATAAGTGCAGTTTTATTTCCATTCCAGTTGGGTGAATTAGAGAGATGTAGTTATCATTGGCTTATTTTAAAATTATCATTTTATCAATATTGCCAATATTATTTGCAAAATCCTGCCCACATGGAAGCTTGGGATGCATTGCCCCATATTCCCCCATAGCCTCAGTTTTGGCCCTCCTCCCTTCCCAAAATGTCGTATTAAATACTTAAATAGTAATTTAAAATAAATAATCAAATAATCATCCTATTTGGGGTTTTTTGGTGGTTGCTCCAGAGACGAGTTTAAAGTAAAATTACAGCTTTTGGCTCAAAAAATTGCCTATTTTTGCAAGAAATTAGCTTAAAGCTGCAAGGAATGATATCAATGGGGTTATATTATTATTCACTTCATTTTTTCACTCTAAGGGAAACCGTGGTGCTCACCCTGAATTTTAGGAAAGGTTGCATCATCCAGTCCTAGTCAAAGCACCAAAAAAGAGAAATGCTTAGAAAGAAAAGGATAAAAGAAATTCCTTTTGGTCCCTCGTGATCTTTTTTCTTCCCTTTCATATTTTTTTTTAATGGAAAAGAGTGACTGCACAAAGAAAAGAAGTTTGGGGAAGATGCTAAGTGGGGGCTTGGCAGAGCATAAACCCTTCTTTTTCCATCTTTTTTTTTGCACTTGCAACAAACCGAAAAATCACATTTCCCGCGATTTTTTTCCTGCCGAACCACCAAAAAAAAAAAAAAATTGTAGGGGGGACAAAAAAAAAAATGCAACTTTCAGACTAAAACTGACGGGGTTGGTGTTCTGTTTTGTGCAGGAGATGCTGCAGAGCTCTCCAGCAGCGCTGCCGCCCGCCTCCAACCCCCCGCCGGGCGTCGTGGTGCCCGCGGCCGCGCTGCCCCCGGGCAGCCTGGCCATGGGCACCGGCAGCAGCTCGCCCGCCGTGCCAGGTAGGACCGCAGGGGAGCTGGTGGGCAGGAGGAAAGGGGGCGTTTTGGGTACCCCCACCTGTCATTTTCTGCCCCAGGTGGAGCCTTGTACCAGCCGGTGACGATGGTGACGTCGCAGGGCCAGGTGCTCGCCCAAGCCATCACCCCTGGTGCCCTGCAGATCCCCAGTGCCCAGGTGAGGCGTTCCCAGCTCCAGTTCTAGCCCAAACTTTGCACTGCAGCAGGCAGAACCTCTCCATTTCTCCATAAATTCAATCCTTGGAGTATCTTAAATTTAATTAGCAAGAAACGTTGATTAAACCCATCTGCCAGGTGCCTGTGGGGTACCTAACAAATTATAGCAATGACCTAAGAATTTATAACAATGCTTATATTGCTATAAAATATTACAACATATAATAACAATGTACATAATATTATTTAGTGCAATGTAGAATGTGTAACAATATCTGTTATTTGTAATGTGTGATAGAATGTACTATTTTATTCTGTATGCTTTATTATATGTGTGTATATATAAATATATAGACACTGTGCATTGTACATATTGCTTATTCTATAATCTGTATTAATTATTATATATAGGATAGGATATTAGATAGATAGATAGATAGATAGATAGATAGATAGATAGATAGATAGATAGATATTATTGCTGATATTATTGTTGAGATATATATTGACAGCTATTATTGCTGATATATTATAGATCTGGGATCATTGGCATTGCCTGTCCAGCACAGCAATCATGGCACTTGTGGGAAAGGCTCATTTTTAGGTCTTCCTTTCTGAATTTGGGGATATTTTTCAGCCATTTTCTCTGGTTTTATTCATTGTTTTTTTTATTCCTGACATTGCAATGAGTTATGCAATGATCCCTGCATTCTTGCAGTGAGACAATGATTTGGACAGAGCTGGATTTATTAGCACAGCTTGTCCATGAGCTCTTCCCAAGCCCAGGAATTTGGAAAAAACCCCATCAATTTCTGTAGCACTGCTTCCTGGGGGCAGGGCAGCAGAAATTCACCCCCATTATTCCTGAAATGCCCCATTTTAATTGCAGGAGCCTCTTATGAAACAATCAATAGGCAGCATTTTGAAAAGGGGTGGCACATTCATGGCAGGTTTTTTTTTTGCCTGTGCAATGCTTAAAATTTTTCTTTCTATAATATCTCTCCATTGCAGGTTTAAATCTTGCAGCAAAACCCTCTGTGGTGGGAAAAACATGTGCACAGGGAATATTGGGGCAGGGAGAGAGCCTGGACAAGCACCTTCGGATGCTCTTCCTGTGCCACTGGCATGATTTATTCAGCTGGAGCCCAGGGGAATCACAGGGACCTGCTGGCCTGATGTTTAATTCATCCAGGAGAAGTGTTTTGATGAAGACTTGGGAAAAAAAATCCCTTTTTAACTCAAGTGCTTAGATTTCAGTTTGGTTCCTGAATCCTCATTAAAACTCTTCTTGCAGCAAGAGGCTTCTTTTTCATTTCTGGGGGGCAAAAAGCAAATTTTGGCTCAATGGGCATCTCCCTCCTTGTGGTGGAAATCAGCTGGGTGAGGGGCATGGGTTTGCAAGGGATTGGCGAGTGGCAGGGGTTTTTTTTAACTTTCAGTTGAGAAAATAATATTTTTATGAGGTTTGGGATTTTTTTAACTTTAATTTTTCAGTTAAAAGTGTTTTTCTTCTAAAGCACACATTGAAATTGGCCATGGTGTCATCACTACACTCCCCAACAGTGCCATTACCCCTTGCAAAGCATTGACCAAAAAAAAAAAAAGAGATAAAAAATACAGATCCTGGGAGAAAATCTGCATTTCTGCTGATTTGGTGGAGCAGGAAATGGGTTTTGGATGCTCCTATAAGTGCCAGGGTTTTTTCACTCATCCCACTCCTATTTTGGGTTGGTTTTGCTCTTTTTTTTGGGTTGTCTGTCACCATTTTCAGCCAGTTCTCTCCCCATTCCTTTTCCCCTGGCAGGTGAACCTGGATCTCACCTCCCTCCTTGATGGTGAGGACAAGAAATCCAAGAACAAACGGGGCGTCCTGCCCAAACACGCCACCAACATCATGCGCTCATGGCTCTTCCAGCATCTCATGGTGAGCCCCACAGCCACCAAAGCACCCTGAAAGATGGGGGAAAAAGGACAAAAAGTCCAGAAATTCTCAAATCCAGGTGGTGGTTTGTCTGAATTTCTGTTTGGAGTTGCAAACTGGTTTGTATTTTGGGAGTATTTTGGGAATGACCATTGTCACTGCAGGTGGGAAAAAAATATTCCCTTAAGGCAAGAAGAAGCACACAAATCTAGAAGGGGACTCCTGTGGTTTTTTTTTTGAAGATGGATAATTGAGCATTTTTTTGCAGCTAACAGCTCCAAAAATATCCTTTTCTAGCAAGCTGGAATGTGAGAGCTGCTCACAGGTAGGGTTGTAGCACATCAGGCATCAGTCAAAACACAGAATTGCAAAAACACCCTGTTTTGGGGGATTGGAGATGGAAGATGGAGGGAGCTTAGATGGAAACTGGATATTTTTGTGCATGAAGAGTTCTCTCTCATCAGCAGGCCTGGGAGAAGGGCAAAAAGCCAAAAATCCCACATTTTTTTCCTGCATAATTCAGCCAAGAAATCACTTGGAAACTGGTTGCAAAGACTGGCTCTCCAGGAAGACTGAGTGGTGGGAGATCCCCAAGGCACCAGTAATGCAGAAGGTAACAGCTCCAAGGAGCAACTTGTGGAAAAATCAGCCAGGACATGAAGCAGCAACAGGTTGGGAACTTCCCAGCCTTTTTTTTTTAAATGGAAAATTCTGGATTTATTGCAATGAGGACAAGAATGTTGCTGTGCCGTGTATTGCTCATGTTTCTGGAGGGCACAGCTGCAGATTTGCAGACACAAAAAGGACTTTCAAGACCAGAAACTGCAAAGCAATTTTCTTCCAGGTGACAGGAGAACCTCAGTTAGTTTAAGATTTCCAAAACAAAATTGAAAAACTGAAAAAAATTCTTCTGCTGGATGGTTGGACCTTTGCTCATAGCCCTGTCCTTGTGGTCGTAAGAAATTTGTGCTTCCCCATGAGATTTCTCCATCTGGTGTCAGAGATGATGCAGTTTTTACCCAAAACTGCTCATCACTTTACTGGAAGTTTTGGAGCACCAGCAGGAGGAAAGAATGCTGAAATTAACACACCAAAATCAGGGTATTTCTGCCCAAAAAATGCCATTTTTAACCACTGAGACCCCTGTGGGAAGTGAATTTTCCTGTGCATTGACTTTGGGTGGCATTGTCAAGGAAATCACAGTTTTGGGGACTAAGAGCTGAAAAACAGGTCATGGTAATTGTCACTGGTTTGGTGCTCCAAAACATGGCATGTGGGTCTGCTTTGATAATAATTTCATTTCTGGGGTTGGAAAAGAGCATTTTAGCACAGTTGGAAGGAGGCTGCTGAAGCTCCCAGTGCTGGTGGTTCTTAGTGCAGATGTTTCAGGGTGTTTCATTGATGCCTCTGACAATAAAGCTGCAAAAAGCTGCTTTTGAAGCACAAATCTCATGTTTACCAACAGCCATCACTGGAAAATTGAGTTAAAAAAAACCCCAAAAAACCTAAGAACATTTTTCTTCAAGGAAAGCATTTGATGGAAAGCCCTAAATGCACCCAAGGAAATCTTGATGCTCTTGAATGCCACCCTTCAATCTTGCATTCAGCTAATGGAAGAAGCCACCAAAGTTAGGGTGGGAAAAAAAAAAAAAAAGCAGGTTTTCATTATTTTTCACTCAGGGATGACATCTTGCATGCAGGGATGCAATCTTGCTACCCCATCTCTCTTTTTTTCCAGCACCCCTACCCCACAGAGGATGAGAAGAGGCAAATCGCCGCCCAAACCAACCTGACCCTCTTGCAAGTCAACAACTGGTGAGCAGATTACTGGTGGCCCACTCAGTCATTTTGCTGGTTTTAGGACCTTTTTCACCCTCTTTTGGTGCTGTATAATGCTGTTGGGGGGTGTAACTTGGGTGGTTAAAGCTGAATCTTGGGGTGTTCTGCACAGGGCCAGGAGCTGGACTCAGTGATCTGGTGAGTCCTTCCAGCTCAGCATATTCTGTGATTTTGTGACTCTGGGGTTTCTGGGAGAAGAGCTCAGCTGTGTTTAGTGCCAGCACTGGTTTGCAAGGTCTCAGTGCCCTTTCCTGGCAAATCCAATGTGCAGCATTCTCCCAACTCAGCAGGAAAAACTAATGCAGAGCTGTAATGTGGCACAGGCAAATAAAAACCCCCAGCTTTTTGAACCACGAAGCTGCTTTGTTAAAGTATTATTATTATATTGCACCCGTGGATTTGCTATAATGTTATTTCAACTTGGTGTGACAACTCTTACTCATTCCAGCGCTCTCTCTTTTGCACGGAAAGGTTCATAAACGCCCGGCGGCGCATCCTGCAGCCGATGCTGGATGCCAGCAACCCGGACCCAGCCCCCAAAGCCAAGAAAATCAAATCCCAGCACCGGCCCACGCAGCGGTTCTGGCCCAACTCCATCGCCGCCGGCGTCCTGCAGCAGCAGGGTGGCAATGCAGCCACAAATCCCGATGGTAAGGACAAGCCCCAGTGGCCCTGCCCTTCCAGGAAGGAGTGGCCATGCATTAATTATGGCCTTAATTGGTAATTTCTAGAGAAAATTCCCTGTGTTTTCTAGAGGAAATTACAACCTCTTGCGTTTCTGTGGGGAAACGCAAGAGGTGGCCCACGCAAGAAGGTCCTTCCAGTTGGCCACCAGGATGATGATCACCCACTGTGGGGCATGGCTTGGGTCATCTCCTGAGGAGCTGGGGAAGGGAAGGAGGGGAGACATGGGAAGATGGAGATGAGAAGACAGATTGACACAAAATGGGAAGAGAGAAGATGAAGAGAAAATAGGTGATGAAAATGAAGAGAAGAATAGAGAAGATGATGAACAGAGAACAGATGAGGGCAATGAAGAGAGAAGGTGAAGAGAGCAGAAATGAGCATACATCAGGGAAGGTGAAGGGAAGGAAAGCAGGACTTGAGAGAAGTTGAAGAGAAGATCTGCCCAACCAATCTGGGCATCTACTTGCTCAGAACTAAGGTTTCTTGTTATTTAACGATGCATTAGCTAAAAAAATTAAGGATTGGACCTCGGGGCATGACTGCGGTAGGTGGGACACCCTATGGGTGAAGCTCTCCAAGCTTTTCACTTGAGTTATTCTTGGTTTATGCACTCTTTTGTCCGTTCTGTATTAGCTGGGGGATCCTTATTTCTGTACTTTTGATTCCAGGCTCGCTCAGCATGGACAACCTCCAACCCCTCTCATCAGCCACTGCCACCATGGCCATGCAGCAGGCGATGCTGGCAGCCCATGACGACTCCCTGGATGGCACTGAGGAAGAGGAGGAGGATGAGGAGGACGAGGACGAGATGGAGGAGGAGGAGGAAGAGGAGGAAGAGCTGGAGGAAGAGCCTGGTGGCCTCCCAGCAGCACCTGGTGCTGACCTTGGTTTGGACCACAGTGACTCACTGGAATAGCTCCTCCTGCACCCTCCCAAATCATTGACTGAGCACCAGATAAAAAATTCTCCCTGAAATGCAAAAAAAAAATAAAGGCAAGAAGAAGAAATTAGTGAGAAAAAAGCAAACGCTGGCAGAGGCCCTGGCTGCCCCCAGGAGCGTGGGGACCACCACGGCAGTGCACGGAAGTGAAGGACACACGTTTACAAGGCACATATTGTGGCCAGATTAATCTTTTATTTCAGGTTTTATTTTTCTTTTTCCCTTCATTTTCTTTTGGTAAGCAAAAGCATTTTTAGGGGAAGTTGTTTTCCCCGCGTGACGCTCGGATGCTGTTGGGCAGTGGTGGGTGCGCCACTGCGTCCATCCCTTGGATTTCTTGGTGCAAAGAAAAGCCAAACCAACCCCAGGACTTGATGCTTTTTGGATTTTTCCCTCAGAAAGGTCATTCACAGGCATAAATACTGGCATGGAGGGGGAAGAAAAACAATCAGCGAGTGCAAATTCTGCTATATCCAAGGAGGGTTTGGTGCTCGACTCATGGGATTGCCCAAACCTCCCAACTTTGGCCCCAGTGCTGAGGCTGCTTGGTGACTCTGGACACAACTTCCTGGAAAAGGGAGGAAATTCCTCCAAATCCTTTAATTTATGTGCTAAAACCTCTGCTGAATCTGGAAAAAATCCAACTCACCTCATTCTCGTCCTTAAGGGCTGAGATTGGACGCAGAGTTGGGGCAAAGGCTGCTGAAAGTAAAACTTTTCTAAGGCATTTTGGCACAGTTAGTTAAAAATGGGGAAAAAATTGGTTTAAAAAATGCAAGATTTCACCCAAAATTGAATGGCGATGCGCAAGACTTGCCTGGGTGGAAGGAAACTAAGTATTGTTGCTTAAAAGATGATTTCTCCCTGGTATTGTCCCTCCACATGGCAAAATGGTGGAGCTTTAGCCCCATGGGGGAGGGCACCTGCCAAAAACCCTGTATGTTGGGTTTTTTTTTGAGTGCTAGCAAAAGGGTGTATTCGCCTTAAAATGTGGCATGGGAGGAAAGGCAAAAGCAAACCAGGGCAAAAATAAAGGAATTGTCTTCTGCAGGTTCCTGCTCTAAATGTGAGATTCTAGGAGAAGGATCATTTTCTTGGTGGCTTTTTGCCCATATTGTCGTTTTTTTCTCCTGGTTCTTGAAGAGTTGATGAAAGAACCTGAACAAGAGCTGGGATTAAAAACAGAAGTGATGCAATGGGCAGAAATGCCTAATTTTGGATACTGATCTGGCGTGAATGTAATCTGTAATTTCATAAAGGATTCATTGTAATTTAGTATTAATTCCTGGCCATTTATTATAAAGTGCTACAAGATGAGGGGGTCGCACCTGTATTTTCTTGGCAGCTTCTTCCTTTGAGTGGAGAAGACCCAAAATGCAGGAATAACCCCCCAAAATGGGCAAAATTCCCCTCCTAAAACTAATTTACCCCCAAAATGGGTGGATGGACCCAAACTGGTAATTGAGTGATGTGGAGAAAATTAGATTTATACTTCCAAAATTGATGGTCCACCAAAAATGAAAATTTTCCCCCTCAAAAAAGCTCCAAAGAGATTTTGCCCACTAATGAATGATGCACATCCCAGTCAGATGTGTTCTCCAAAACCAAGTGATTCTGCCCCAGAAGCTCCCCTAGAGTGTTCCAGACAACCCCAAAATGAGTGATGGTTTCCAAAATTGAGGGATGATCCTCAGAATCCAGTGATGACCCAAAAGAGGCTAATTTCTCCCTGAAATGAGTGATTCTCCCCCAGAATGGGTGCTCATTCCAAAAGGAGTTGCATTCTCCAAAATTCTCCCCCAAAATGAGTGACATGCCCCCAAAGGATGCTGTCCCAAATTGCTTCTTCTGGAAATGAGTGACTCTCCTCAAAGTAAGTGACTTTCTCCCAAAATGACTGAATTTGCCTCAAAATGGAGAACAGTCTCCAAAAATGAGCACCAACCCCCAAATTAGGCACTCTTATCCAAAATGAGTGACAAACCCCAAAACAGAGCAATTCTCCCCCAAATGGAAGTGATGGAAGCCCCCTTGTCCCTTAACGAGCCATTCCTTAATAATGGGTTGATTTTCTGGGTGATGTTGGCACAATTTTTAGGAGAAAATTGGGCCAGAGAAAAGTGAAAAATGGGAAAAATCCCTGATAATGGAATTTAATCTGAATTTTGCCCCTCTGCTGGCTGCAGCCAGCAGCTCTTTAGCCAGATGTGTGTGTTTTTGAGAGATCCCAGAATATTCATGAGCTTAGTCTACATTGGGATTTTTTTTTTTGCTTAAAAACATCCTTTTCCTATCAGAAAGTTGCAAAGCACCGCCATGAGCAAGGGGAGAGAGAGACACAGACACTGGACACCAGTTGCCTAATTAATGTAAGGAATTCTTTATTCCCAGCTGTGCAAAGGGGGAAGTGCAGGGAGGGGCAGCCACGGGTGGGTGACCCTTTTTCCTGGGGTTTGGCCCCGTTCTGGAGGCGCCGGGGTGGGGCTGTGGGGGCAGCACCGCGTCAGGTAGGGCAGAGCACTGCAGAGAGAGAGAGAGGGGGGGGCTGGGGCACTGCACGGGGGCACCCGGGGTGCAGTGAGGCAGGAGCATGCACAGGGGTGCACAGGGGTCTGGGGGGAAGCGTGGAGGTGCACTGGAATGCAGGAGGATGCATTGGAATGCAG
>QUSF01000045.1:1983638-1994266 GCA_003676055.1 Chloebia gouldiae | reverse complement strand
AAAGGGATGCACAAGGAATGCACACACACAGCAGTGCACAGGGAAAGCATGAAGGACGCACCAGGGCTCAGGAGGATGCACAAGAGATGCACAGGAGGGGTGTGGGAGATGCACAGGGATGCCCAGGAGATGCAAGAAGATGAATGGGGATGCCCAAGGGAGGCAGAGGAGGGTGCCTGATGGGGCATGGGGGGTGAAGGAGGGCACACAGAGGGTGATGAGGCTGTGTGGATGAAGCAGATGGGCCCCAGGATGGGCAGGAAGCTGCACAGGTACCTCCAGAGGTGCCTGTGAGACAGACAGCTGTGTCAGGAGAGGAGAGCTGTACAAAGAATGCCTGAGGGATGTGCAGGAGATGCAGCCAGGATTCCTGCAGGATGCATGGAGGATGCAGCAGAGATGTATGAGGGATGCAGCAGGAATGCCACGGGATGTATCTGGGATTCCTTGAGGATGCACAGGAGATGCAAAAGGGACAAATGAGGATGCAAGAGGGATGGGCAAGGGATGCACAAAAGATGCAGTGGAGAGGCAGGAGGATGCAGAAGGGATCTGTGGAGGCACAGAGCTGCAGAGGAGCTGTGTGAAGGATGCACGAGGGGTGCAGGTACCTTTGAGGATGTAATCCGTGAGCAGAGTGGGCACCTTCTCATTCCCCTCCTTCATGGCAAACAGGACTGTGAGGGAGAACAGAGCTGTGAGCCTGGCCCTGCTGCCTCCAAATGTCTCTTTTCCCCCCCAAAACCAGCCCCACAGTTGCCACACAATTTCCCCACACAATTTATGCAGCAGGCCTGGAAACACCCACACAAAAAGGACGTCCATCCCCAGTTAGCCAATCTGTGGCAGTGCAGAACGGGTGATTTATCCCAAATCAACCCTGGTAAAAGGAGCATAAACTGGGGAGAGGTGTTGGCTGCCAACCAGCTGTGCTGCAGTGATGCAAAGCAGGGATTTTCCCCACCAGGTGGGTTTGCTGCAATGATGATGCAGCGTGGGTGGTAGCACCTTAAAGTGCCCATGCTGCAATGATGCAAAAAATCCCCCAAACTTTTGTGCTGCAATGATATCCCAAACTGCAGCTACTGAAGCAAAGCAAAATGTACCTTTGTGTCCCTAAAACATGTGATGCTGACCCAAAACAGCAGCTTGAATGAATACTCACTGTTGGTGAGCATCTGCAGGTCCTCAACAGAGGGTGGTGAGCCCTTCTTCTCGTAGGGAATCACCGTGTTCAGGTACTGCAAAAACAAAAGCCACCCCGAAAGCCCACCCAGATGGCACAAAACTGCCTGGTTTTTGCATTGTCTGAAGACAAATTTATGTAAAATAGAGTATTTCTGCAAAATTCCTGCAATTGTATTTAATTTGCAGGTATTCTGGGGAGTACTGAACTAACTGGGTGCTGCAAACTCCACCCAAATCCATCCCTCCTCAGGGAGGACTTCTTGGGGTGAAAACAGGTAATTTTTTCAAGAGGGATTAGCAGGGTGTAGGGGATAGTTTTTTAAAATGAAGATTTTAACAGGGGGTTGGGGGATGCAGGGGAATGGGGAGTGCAGGGAGGAAGTGTGAAAACAGATTTGGGCAAATTATTTTTTTGGGGGGAAAAGGGCACCTGCTTCTCGTTGGTGGTAGGACCAAAAGTCTGGCGCAGGCCGGAGTGCAGGATGCTGGAGATGCCCTCCATGCTGAAGCGCTGGGGGGACAACGTGTCACCCTGTCACCTCCCAGGGACAGCGACATCACCCTCCTCAGGCACCTCCTCTGGGCACCAGCATCCCTCACAACTCCCTGACTCCCACATCCACACCCTGCCCAGATCCCAGCACCCTGCTGCACACTGCCATCCCATACCCCTTTGTCTCCGTGCTCCAAGTCCCCCAGTCGCTGTCCTGTGTCCTTCCCATGCCCCTCTGCCCCAGCCTGTTGCTATTCCCATCCCATCGCATCCTGTATCCTGTATCTCATCCCATTGCCCCCGTGCCCCTCTGCCCCTCCGTGTCCCTGTTCCCACCCCAACCCTCATCCCCGCACCTCCTCCCTGACCGCCCGAGGCACCCCCGCTCCCGGTCTATCCCATCCCATCCCATCCCATCCCATCCCATCCCATCCCATCCCATCCCATCCCATCCCATCCCATCCCATCCCATCCCATCGCATCCCATCGCATCCCATCCCATCGCATCCCATCCCATCGCATCCCATCCCATCCCATCCTGTATCTCATCCCATCGCCCCCGTGCCCCTCTGCCCCACCGTGTCCCTGTTCCCACCCCAACCCTCGTCCCCCTGCCCTCCCTGACCGCCCGCGGCACCGCCGCTCCCGCGCCCACCTTGCGGGGCATGTGGCCGCCGCGCTCGGAGCGCGCCCCTTGCAGGCTCAGCCCCTTGTCCCTGCGGCGGCGCCGGGCGGCCTCTCGCTGCTCCCGCTGCTCGCCCTGCACGGCCAGCAGCGCCCCGATGAAGGCCGTCTTCACCTCCTTCTCGAAGGCCAGCTCGTCCCGCCGCGCCAGCTGCGCCACCAGCTCCGCCGAGAGCGCCCGGCTCGCCGCCTCGGCGCGGCCCGCGGCCGCCAGCAGCTCCCGCGCCGACAGCTGCCCCAGCCCTGCCCGGAGCCACAGCCGCGTGTCCCGCCACAGGCAAGGACGGCCCAGCTCCTGCCACCGCCCTCCCACTGTCCCCGGCTGCTCCAAGCCCCGTCCGACCCGGCCTTGGGCACCGCCAGGGATCCAGGGGCAGCCAAGCTGCTCTTGTGCCCACCCTCCCAGGGAACAATTCCCAATTCCCCATATCCCATCCAGCCCTGCCCTCTGGCACTGGGAGCCATTCCCTGTGTCCTGTCCCTCCATGCCTTGTCCCCAGTCCCTCTCCAGCTCTCCTGGAGCCCCTTCAGGCTCTGGAAGGGGCTCTGAGCTCTCCCTGGAGCTTCTCCTCCCCAGCTCTCCCAGCCTGTCACCACAGCAGAGGTGCCACAGCCTTTGGGGCATCTCCGTGGCCTCCTCTGGACTCTGCAGCCAGTGCCATGCATGGGGAAACGAGGGAAATGCCTGGTGCAGTCAGGCACACCCCCAGTGCAGTCAGTGAAACACACACTGCAACCATTAAAATGCATCTTGCGCTGAGCAAGATGGGCTCTGCATTTTCTGAGACACCAAGAGATAAACCCGTTGTGCAATTACTGATATGCTCAGCGCCATAAACGACGTGCCCAGAGCAATTAAGGGACTTCCTGGCACGATTAGTGACATGCAAGGTGCACTCAGTGATCTTCACAGTGCAATTAGTGACAGGCAGGATGTGATTAGTGACATGTATGGTGCAATTACTGACATGCATCGTGCAACTAGTGACATGTATGGTGTGATTATTGACATGCATGGTGCAATTAGTGACATGCACGGTGCAATTACTGACATGGTGTGATTAGTGACGTGCACAGTGTGATAAAGAGCAGAGCAATGAGTGAAGTGCCTGGGCTTGGTGACACAGCCCGTGCCACCAGGGCAAATCTCGTGTGCGTGGAACGCCCCATGCAGAACACAAAGGCTGCTGGTGAACCCCACGTGCCTTTCCACACCAAAAGCCAGATCCCTGTGTTCTTCACAGTTTTTGCCAAGAGCCCTTCTGGCCAAGTCCCAGAGCACGCCAGCACTGAGGCCTGGAGAGACCTAGTTGTCCAATTTGGTTGGAATTGTCCCCAAAAAGTGACTGGCCTGGGCTTTGCTGGCCATACCTTCGTGGGAGCAGTTGTTGTTGAAGGCAGGGGAGAAAGCATGCAGCTCCCGCAGCAGGATGGGCTCTGTGCCCCCGCCACCACCTTTGCCTTCAGCATAAGCCTTGGTTTCTTCCTCCTCCTCCTCCTCATCCTCCTCTTCCTCCTCTTCTTCCTCACCCTCGGGGTCAGCCTCAGGGTCAGGTGAACTCTGCATGAGCTCCTCCAGCTCCTCGATGACCTGTGGGGCATCAGTGACCTCCGTGTGCACCTGCATCCTTCCTGCACCTTGCACCCCACACATCCTGCGCCCACACCTTCAACCATCCTGCACCTGCTCCTTGCACCCACACCTGCAACTGTCCTGTGCCTGCTCCTTGCACTCCTGTCCTGCACCCACATCTGCAACTGCTCCCTTCATCCTGCACCTGCATCCTCTATGTCCATTCTCCATCTGCAGCCAGCTCCCTCCATCCTTATCAGCATCCTGCATCCTCCCCTTCATCCTGCATCTGCATTCTGCTCCCTTCATCCTGCATCAGCACCTGCATTTACATCCATCTGTGCCCTGGGTCCTCTATTTGCATCCTGCATCTGCATCCCACATTCCATGGACACTGAGGACCTGCATCCACTTCTAAATCTGCATCCTGCACCTGTCTGCATCCTACTCTCTGCACCCTCCTCCTGCATCCTGCATCTCCACCTGCATTCTCTATCCTGCATCCACACCCTGCTGCTGCCTCCACATTCCCCTTCCCACACTTGTACCCAGCATCCTGCACCCCAAATCTGCATTCTGCAGCTGCATGCCACCTCTGTCCCCCCCTTTTATCCTTCCCCCCATGCCACCCCTTTTGTGCAGCAGCACCCATAGCCCACCTTCCCACATCAGCACCCACAACCTCCACTTCTGTCCACATCCACATTCCAGGTCCTGCATGCCACACCCCAAGATGCTGGGATTTGGCTTTTTCTTGTGCTTTCAGCTCGTGGTCATGGGGCTGAGGTGGCCAAGCCTGGCTTTTGGAGGACATGCAGGGCTCCAGATGCCCATGGGTACCTGCTCAGCTGTCAGCAGCGGCTCCTCGTTGATCCCAGAGTCCTGCTCACTCCTCTCAGTGAGCTCCTCCTCCTCTTCCTCCTCCTCCTCCTTCCCACCGAGCTGCAGGAGACACAGGCTGGGCAGCCTTGGTGGCACCACAGGCCCAGCCTGGTGTGGGCATGGCCCCAGCATGGACACAGCCACAGCCCTGGCAGGGGACAGCCACCACCCTGGCTCAGGGGGACACGGGGGTGGCATGGGGAGACACTGGAGGGGGACATGTTGGATTGAGGGCATTTCATGGAGATGCTGGAGGGGGATGTTGGATGGGGCTTTGAGCAGGACACTGGAGACAGCGGACAGCCCTGGAGGGGGAGGTGTTGCCGGAGGTGGATGGAGATGTTGGACAGGAGTGTTGGATGGAGAGCTGTAGAACGGAGCCATGGAGCAGGAAGAAGGCAGGGAGAAGCCCAGGTGAGCTGGACGGAGGTGCTGGATGGAGAGGGGTGCTGGACACGCTGGGTGGAGACACGGGGATGCTGCATGGGGAGACGAGGGCTGGTGGGGCTGAACGGGAGAGGTCTGATGGAGACACGGGGTGGGACACCAGGTGGGGACATGGCACAGGGGAACACCTCCAGGGAATGGATGGACAGACATGTTGGGTGAGGAGGCACCTTCTTTTTTCCCACCTTTCAGCACCTTTTTTCACCTTTTTAGCAGAAAATAACCCAAGGAATTATCTTCTTTTCCCCCTTAAGCAACACATCCAAACGAGTTCAATTCCCTGGATATTGGAACATTTTTACAACCCCAAAAGCAGCTATTGACAGCACAAACTCACTACAGATAAAAAACCATTTTCCACCCCAAAAACACCCGCCCAACCTGTGGCATGGGGGCAAACTGGCAAGGACCAGGTGCTAAAACCAGCCTTTTTGGGTAGTTTGCAGTGCCATGAGGGCTGCTGAGCCTTGGGGCTGACTGACAGCTGTCAATCACAGTCAGGGGGTCACGTGGGGACGTCACAGCCGTACCTGGGGGTCGCTGCCATCGAGGGCCTCAGTCCCAGGGAGCTGCCACGGCCGGGGGGAGCTCCGGGGGGCAAAGCCATCGGTCAGAGCATCCCAGACCCTGCAGGGAGGTGGGTGGTGAGTGCTGATCCCACAGTGTTGCATCTCACAGACGCATCCCAAAAAACGGCATGCCAAGATGCTGCAAAACATCCCAAAATGCAGCCCAGAAACATCCTGAAATGACCTTCAAAAACCCCCAGATACCACTGAGATGCCTGAAACATTCCAAAACACCCCAAATGATATCTTAGAAAACCCCAAATGCTGTTCTAGAAGACCCCGAAGCTTCTCAAAATAGCATTATGAAATACTGCCCTGGAATACCCCAATGTACCCAAAAATGCTGCCCCAGCACCTGAGATGCCCCCAAAATGTCATTCTGAAATGCTGCTATCAAAACACTCCAAAAGGTCACAGCAATGTCCCAAAATATCTCTAGATGTCCTCAAATGCCACTCAAAAACATCACCATGATGCTCTGAAGCGGCACAAAACATTCTCTTAAAGCAGCCCCAAAGCCCCAAGACTCTCTGAAAGACCCCAAAAACCTCAAAATGCTGCCCTGGAACACTCCAGTGTCCCCAAATGCTTTTCTGCAATATCCCCAAAATGCCCCTAAAGGTCCTAAAGCTCCAAAATGCCACCAGGTCGTGTTCCAACCACCCAACCACCTCACTGAAATACCCCAGAGACCCCAAAATGTCACTTTTCAACACCCAGAAATACCCTAAAATGCTGTCCTGAAATGCTGGCCAAATGAGGAGAAAATAGAGAAGGAAAAAGGAAATGAGGGGAAGGATAGAAAAAAAAAAAGTAAATGGGGAAAACAGGAGAAAAGAGAAAAAAAGGGGTAAATAAAAAGATGGAAAAAAGGGGGGAAAGTGGAAGAAGTGGGGGAAGGAAAATCTGGGTAAAAGGGGGGAAATGGAAGAAAAAATGAGAAAGAGGGAGAAGAAAAAAATGATGGGAAATGGAGAAAGAGGCAAAAAAAGGGAAGAGGAAAGAGGAGAAAATTGAGAACAGGAAAAGGAGGAAATGGGCCAAAGGAGGAAAAAAGAGAAAATCAAGAGAAAAGGGAAATGGGGAAAAAGAGAAAATGTAAGAAAAAAGGAAGAATGAGGGGGAGAATGCACAAAAGGGCAGGGAAAGTGGAGAAAAGGGAAGAAATGGAGGAGAAAGACAGAAAACGGGGAAAAAAGAGCTGAAAAGTGGCAACGTTGAGAAAAATGCCAAAAACTGGGAGGAAAATGTCAAAAAATGGGGGGAAAGGCACAGAAAGAGAGTAGAAATTTTCTCCCCATCTCAGGCAACCCCTCCCATTCTCCCACCAGAAATGGGGGGTTCAGTCCAGCACGGTGCCACATCCGAATCCTGAAAATCACCCCAAAACCATTTCCCCTTTTCCAACCCCAAATCTGCTCATTTGTGGGATTTATTCTATTTCCCTTCTCACCAGGGCTGAATTGCCCTTGGAATTACAGATGTCACAAATTCACATACAAAAATGCGGATGCCAAATCTTAAATACTTATTTTGAAACAAAGCACAGCAAATTAGTAATTATTCCCCCAAATTTGCCTTTTTTTGGTTTTTCTGCTCTTTAAGGACCAGCAACCCAGAGGGACAGGCCAAAACCAGCAGTGATTTCTAAGTTAATTAGGGCAAGAAATGGTTAAAAATTCTGGAAATCCAGCGCCTGTGAGGCCATGGCCCCTCCCCTGGCCTGCACACAGGGCTCATTGAAAGAAGACTAAAAAAAAAGCCCTGTTTTGCCCAAAGTGACCCAAAAAAGACACAATAAGTGGCACAAAGCGGCGACAGCGCGGCAGCCCCGGCGCGCAGCCAAGCTGCATTTTGCTCTCAAAAACCGTGAATTTGACCGATTGCAAAAATCAATTCAGCTTCAGTGGGTTTGGGGGGAAAAACCAAACACAAACCAACAAAACCAAAGGATTTGGGGCTTTTTGGGTTGAAAGCAGTCCCTTTGCTTGGTGAGAATAAGGGTTAGCAATTTCGGAATAATCCCAATGAAACAGGAAAAATCCACGGGAAATGTGACAGTGTGTAATCATCATGAGGAAAAAGGCCAAGGATTTGCAGGGAAAAATGGCATTTTGTAACAAAGCAAGGTTTCTTATGGAACTGTAGAATTTAACACAAAAGGCACAATAATAATTGGGGAGCCTAGGGGG
Organism: Chloebia gouldiae; assembly: GCA_003676055.1. Taxonomy (NCBI): domain Eukaryota; kingdom Metazoa; phylum Chordata; class Aves; order Passeriformes; family Passeridae; genus Chloebia; species Chloebia gouldiae. The sequence goes on along the minus strand of QUSF01000045.1, from coordinate 1,986,238 downwards.
GAATTTCACCCTAGGGAATTTGGCCATTCCCTACAATGGTACAGAGGGACTGGCCGAGCTCTACTCACACCTTACTCAAGGTTTATGCTCAACCCCTGGGGCTTTCCTTGCACAGACAGAGCTGTGGCCCCCTGCAACGTGGCATGGGACATGCTCCTCTTCCTCCTCATAGGCTGCTACTCCAGGGACTTCACATAGCTACTCTAAGGATCCTACACAGCTACTCCAAGGATCCTACACAGCTACTCCATGGTGCTGTATGATCACAGCACAGTCCAGGTGCTGATTTGCATGTGATGGGCACATAGAAGAGCACAAGGAGGATCAACAGGCCATGGGGGGATGTTACTCATAAGATACTACACCAGTACTCTGAAGTGCTACACAGTCGGGCTGTGAGCTGGACTGCACACTCTGGGAGTGTTTCATGACCATGACAGGATGCATGCAGGCTCGAGGGTAGCCTGCTTATAGGATGCTACACATCTACTCAAAAGATACTACACATCTACTCAAACGATACTACACAGCTATTCCACGCTGCTGCATGACTGTGCCGTGATGCAAGGGGCCGAGCTGCACGTGGGCTGTACCTCGCCACCACGCAAGGCGGCACGCAGACCCTTACTCACAGGATACTACACGGAGTACGGCGCGGAGCAGGGCCGCGCCGCAGCGCTGGGAGGCAGCGCGCCCTGCGGGGGGGTTCAGGGTGCGAAGTGGCCCCAGGAGCAGGGGGGCCTTACTCACTCCTCATCCTGCAGGCGCTCCTCCTCCTCCTGCGCCTGGAGCCGCCCCCGCACGGGCGCCAGCCCCTCGGTGGCGGCGTCGTAGTTGCGGAAGCACACGGTGAGCTTCTCGTCGAACTCCTGCACCAGGTCCTCCATGGACTTGAAGCTCATCATCTCGGCGGAGAAGCTCTCCAGCTCGGCCAGCGCGGGGTCCGCGGGGCGCGGCAGGGACCCCCCATCGTCCCCGGGCCCCTCCTCGAACTCCTCCTCCAGACTGACCAGCGGCGCCTCCATCCTCCTCAACACCGATGTGCTGCCTTAGCTGCAGGGGCAGGGCGCCCGTCAGGCACCAGCTACTCACGGGTTACAACACCCGGCTCCCCGTTCCCCTCGCTGCTGCCGTGCTCACTGAAACCCTGCTGCCAGGGCTGTTACACAACCAACAGTATCTCTGTAGTATCCTGGCAGTATCCCAACAGGATGTACTACCTTCAGGAGAAATATTCCGCTATTGTGGCACTACTCGAGTCGCAATTTTATAGTTGCAACAAAGTGCTGATAGTGGTCCAAGCAGCTTATTGTGTAAAAAATGTCATACCACTATCCATTTCCCTGAAGTGGTAGTATCTTAGTTGTATCCTTATGCTATACTGTCGGATGATGCCCTTTTCTGACCCAGAGATGGGGCAACTGAGAGGTCTTTTACAACCTTTTATTCCATTTTCAGTCTCATGTGAAGGGTGAGACAATACAGATGTTACAGTTCATGCTGTTACAATCAGAAGCCGACTATTTCCCGATCACAATACATTATAAGTGTTTCTTGGCCTTTCAGCTTTTGCCAGCTCTCAGTTACCCCATCTCTGAGTCACAAAAGGGCTAAATCTGACACTATATCACTACTAAGCAAGTAGCTTGAAAATATCTGTAATGTGCTGACAATACCCCAAAAACATGAGTGTTGCCCTGCTGTCATCCCTGAAGTATCTTACTATAACTTTTCTAGTGCCTTTGTAGTATCTTGGAGATATCCTACACTTTTATCCTGAGAAAACTGACTCTTATCCTGACAGCATCTCGGGAGCTTTGTGATAATATCCTGGTATCATCAGAGTAGTACCAGTAATATTGTATCCTAGCAATGACCCTGTAGTATCTTAGTAGTGCCTTGTCAGCAGTACTCATTAGCATTAGCAACACATTTACAATTAGAAAATGATACTTTGGAGTGTTATCCTGATAATACCTTAGCAACATCTTGATAGTAGCTTTGTGCTACACTGAGAGTATCCTAGTAGCTCAGCATTGAGTAGCTCAGCACTGTCCTGATGTTGTACTAGCACAGGCAGGAATATCCTGATTCTGTCAGGAGCATCCTGGTGCCCTGATAGCATCACAGTAGTAGATAACGAGTGTCCTGATAGGATCCTAGTAGTGGTGTCACGGGACACAGCTGTTATCCTCAGTGTGTTGGTTGGTGGCACTTCGGTAGCACAAAGAATTATCCAGATATTTTCTTACTGCCCCATAACTACGCTGAAAGCAACCTGAACGTATCTTGAGAGGAACCTTTTGTGAGCTGCTCCAGTGGTACCTTCCTACGAGTACCTCAGTATCAGCTCTGGAAGTATCTTAGTAGCAGCCTGATGGTACCTTAGCGGAGCTTTTGCAGCATCCCAGTAGTATTTACAGAGTATCCTGAGAGTGCCTTAATGGCACTCTGGAAGTGCCTTACTGCTGTCTGCAGAGTAGCCTGTCCACATTCTAGTAAACTCATAGCATCTCAGCAGCACCCTGAGAGCATCTCAGCTGCGTCCTGACAGTATTTCACTACTCCCTCAGGAGATTACTGAGAATATCCCAGCAGCA
>QUSF01000045.1:1943945-1966577 GCA_003676055.1 Chloebia gouldiae | reverse complement strand
GCGGGGACTTAGGAGGAACATTGAGGAAACCACACCCAGGGAATTGAGGAGAAAAACTGAGGAGAAACACAGTGCGGGAATTGAGGAGGAACACTGAGAAAGAACACAGTGAAGGAACTGAGGAGACAAATAGAGGAAAAACACACAGCTGGAATTGAGGACAAAAACTGAGGAAAAACACGCTGAGGAACTGAGGAGAAACATGAAAGAAAAACACACTGAGGGAATTGAGGAGAGACATAGAGGTAAACCCACCAAGGAACTGTGGACAAAAGCGAGGAAAAACACAGTGCGGGAATTGAGGAGAAAACTGAGCAAAAACACACCAAGGGAGTTGAGGAGAAAGACTGAGTAAAAACACACCGAGGGAACTATGGAAAAAATGGAGGAAATTGCAGACAACCATTGAAGAAATTGAGGGAAAACACATCCAGAAAATTGAGGACAAAAACTGAGGAAAAACACGCTGAGGGAACTGAGGACAAAACTTGAGGAAAAACAAACCAAGGGAATTTCATTCCCTTTAAATGGGAATGGAAGGATCTCCAAGGAGTAATTAAGAAAAGGCCTACCCCACCACCTTAAAAAAAAAGGCACTGGGTGTGATGCCTTTCATGGCTACCTAAAAACAGACCCGACAAAATTAAGGGAATAAAAAGCAGTTCTATTTATTGAAAGGCCTTCAGGTACATTTAGGGCAGACAAAGCCCAGGGGCTACACCCAAAAATGGACTCACAGGCTTTCACACTTTTATAAGTTTGGTTCATTTGCATATTGGGGGTTAATCTGCCAATTACAGCTTCAGCTAATGAAGTAATTTAGACCAAGTTTGCTCCCCCAACTCCCTTTTGTTTCCATCTCTGGCCTGAGGCAGTGAGGTGTCCTTGATTGCCAGGCCTGGACAGGAATTGTGTCTGCCCCAAATGGGGAAGCAGCAGCTCACAGTGGATATGGAGTTTAGAGTAATACACTAAAGAACTGCAAGATTAAACATAGATGAAAAATATAAAAGCTAAAATCCTAAGGCATCAGCTGTACCCTCTATACTGAGAGCAGCAGGGCCAGTCTGGAATTACAAACATTTATTTGGTGCAGAATTTAAAAAAATGGGGGAATAAAAAGAAGGTGTAGCATTGAGGGGAAGCCCTAGAAAATGCCAAGTTCTCCCAGCAGTTGGCCAGCAGCTCTGCCTGTTCCCAGTTTTGGTTAAAAACACCCCAAAATCCCTTCTGGCTGTACCTCATGAGCAGCAGGAACTCAGACCTAAAAAAATCATGACCTTTTAATGTAAAAATCAGTTTTTCTTTAAAGAAAATATTTATGTTACATAAGTTGTGTGCATTTGAGGAGGGAGCTGAGTTGTCACTCACCTTTCTGGATCCAGGCAAAAAATCTTTCAAGGCCTGAGGATCGCTGCAAAAACCAGAAAAAGGTTTAAGGAGTCAGTGCCAACACCTAATGAATGAAGTAATGGTAATAAATGCTATAACTAATGATGGACACATATTTATGGTCCAAGAATTATGTTTTATGACCAATTTAAATGATCATGTGCATTCTCAGAGGCCAGTTTTTGCCTCCTGTATCACTCGCACCCCTTTTTCTCCTTTCCCCCATAATGGTACCAATCAACAATTATTGACAGTTTCATGGTTAGAACAAGAAATGAACAATAATGGCAAAATATTGTTTGGGCAGCAAACAGAGCCCTAAATGCCACAGCTCTGGGTAAAATAACTGAAAAGTGGGGTTTATTCCCATTCCATCATTATTGTCTGTACTACTGGGGTGTTTCCAGACCTTTGGAGGATGTTTTCCACCCATTTCAGGACTTTTCAACCCTTTTGGAGGACTGCAAAGAAACCCCTGAAAACCTCAGGCGGGTTTTGGCTCTGGGAGACCCAGCCCAGCACCAGAGAAGCCCTGATGGAGATCGAGGGTGGTGGAATCCCCTTTCCCACCCCAAACTTGTGGGACTTACTAAAATATATCTGGCACTCCCCAGCTGTCGTTGGAACCTCTGTCAGCTGTAAAGAACGGAGAGAGGATGTTGTGTCAGGAGAGCAGGAGGCTGATGATGATGATGATGATGATGATGATGCTGATGCTGGTGACCAGAGTAGCAGAAACTACTCCCAAGGGCACCAACCCATAAGCAGGAACCTGGACAAGTTCCAGGGTGATTCCTCATCTGTCAACCAGCTGGATTTCACTGTGAGTTCTCCCAACAGGAGCTCACATTTCACTCTGAAGCCCACACCAGCAGGTTTTTGGCTCATTTTTAGCTCACCAAGGGGCACTGGTGCCTTGCTGGCAGTGCCTGGCATAGGATGGTCCTGGGGATCCTAAACACCTGGAGCACCTGGAGTCAGATGCTGGCAAAGCTTGGCAAGAACTCACCTTTAACATCACTAATTTATGCATCTTTATCCCTAAAATTCCACTGTGGTAAAATGGATTTGCAAGGATTTGAGGATTTTCTGATGATAACCTGGAGTCAGCACCAGGCCACTTCCTCCTAAACCCCTTTTGAAGAGCAGATCTGAGAAACCCTGGGTTTGGGATTTTCCCTCTTTTCCTCAGATCTGAGCTGGATTTGGAGGTGCAGCAATATGAAACAGCTAATAAAAGTCAAGGAAAACAAGAAAGCAAACATCCATTACAACAATAAATTCTACAGATAAAAATATCTTCCACTGTCATCCCCCAGAATTATATTTATGATTTCCCCCCTTGTCATGCCCCAGTTGGGGGGATATGTGCATTAAGGTGTTTTGCAGCTACCTTGATCTCTGTGGGAAGGGCTGAGTGATCACAGCCATGAGGGATGGCAGGCCCTGACCTCGGGGGTGCTCCATGGGGGCTCAGGAATCACACTGGGCAGCAGGAGGGCAAAATACCCTTAAATTAGACCCAAAATATTGCATATTATTTTCACTGATTCCAACGGGGTGCAGTTCTCACTAATAAAGGTGCAGGAGTGAACATCAGGGCCTGAAAATAACCTTGAAGATAACAATTAAACAAGCCCTTGCAGAGGTCAGAGTTCTCCCTGTAAACAGAAATACCTGGCATTCCTTAAATCAAAGTGCTTACTTTGATTTGGGGGGTGCAGGGAAAAATGGAAGCTCCATGGGTGGCACCTGGCCATGGCTGAGGGCCAAATTCCCTCGCTGGCACGTGGTCATTTCCAAGGGCCACCTGCTTATGTCACAGGGCTGCGTTAGCAGGTCCGAGGGCCACGTTCTGTTGTTGGCAACCATCCCAGGACTGAGGCCAACATTCCCTTGTGGCCACGCTGTCACGTTTGGGGGCCGTGTTCTGTTGCCATGGGAGAGCAGCAGGAGTGATGCTGCGTGTCCCAGCTGTAAGCAGGGGAATCACCAATAAAACAGCTTCAGATTCAATCAGAAGTGGAAGAGTAAGAGATTTGATGTGTTTTCCTGGCAGAACAAAACCAAAAAACAACAAAAGGCAACAATAACACCCCACAGAGTGATCAAATGCTGCCTCAAATGGTCCCTTCTCAGCCCTTCCTAACCCAAAGAACATTTTGGATCAGGTTGAGAGGAATGACAGGTTTCTCTCTACAAGCAAGCTGTGGGTCTGCTGGTAGATAAAACTAGCACTGAGAGATAAAAGAAACAATGGGAAGGATTCCACTGATTGACGAATGGGAAAAGATATTTGCCTTTACAAACAAACTGTAGGTTGGCTGATAAATGAAACTGGATATTGAAAGATGAAAGAAACAATGGGGAAAAACCCCAAATTCCATAAGAATTAAAAATTATAAGGGAGGGTTATACATTAGAGGGAAATCTTTGGTATCAGTGTTCCGGGAAGTCTGAACCTCTCAAATACTTCAGCTAATGGGGAAAGAGAGAAGGAAATGTGGCTGGGAAATTGGGACAAAAAGGAGGCTGAGTGCTACAAAAATTTGAGAGACCCCAGGGGAATGCCCCATGGCCTCTTCCTTTATTTAAATAAAGTAAAAGGACTCCCCTGTCTCCTTTTTGGACAAAAACCTGTGATGTTTGTGGATTAATTTTCCTGACAAGGTTCAGTGAAAACAGCTCCTCCCTGGAGCCACAGTGAGGGTCCCTCATCTTGCAGCTTCCCTGCACCCTCCCTCCACTTCCAGCATTCAGAATTTAGCAGCTTTAATTAATTTTTGCTCCTAAAAACACACTTTATAGGGTGACAAAAGTTTGAAGATTAAATTATTGGGAGAGTTAAAACTCTTTCTAAGGCAGGAAGTGGAGGATAAATGGTTTTAACTTCATAGTGTGAGACAAGGTGATGAAAGAGTGGGCATTTTATGATTTTGTTTCATAAGATCCAGATAAAATTGCTTTTTTTACAAAAATGTGGATTGTCCTGGGCCTCTGCAGAGGACTTTATGTTTCTGAAACATTTTAATCCTCATGTTGTTCTATGAGGAGTGCCATGAAGCTGAAAACCTGTGAGCTGGGACACTTTGGGGTATAAAATAACTTGAAAAAAATGAAATGAAATAGAAGTCAAATGAAGCTCTTCCAACTGACTTCCATGGCCAAACCACATCCGTAAGATGATTTCCACCCTGAAGCCCTGTCTAGGTGGATATTTTGGAGTATTTGGTTGTGAGATGAGGAAACAATGGCATTCAGCAAAGGGGTCAGGTAAAAATGATGCCAAAATCCAGGATTTATTGTCACAACTGGCCTTCCGTGGCACTTCACACCTTGTTAAAATAAAACCTGGTCACTGGAGCATGTGGGAAACACATTGGGATCCACAGGGAAGCATCCTTGGAGAAACCATCTTAATGCAGCCAGTTAATTACCACCATTAAATCCATATCTGTACATATAAAGCATTACAGTGTTGTTTAATTAATTAATTGCAATAAATATTCAGAAGTTTTGAGCCTGCTGGGGTGTTTTGAATAAATCCTGGTCCACTTCTTGTCCCCATATTTATTTTCAGTCTTTGATGCTGTTGATTTGAAGGATTTGGGCCCATCCCAACCTGTCTGAGGTGACCCCAGGTAGATTTGGGATATTCCACAGTTCTGAACACAGGAAGGGAAAGGCAGAAAAAATTAAAAAGAAGAAAGAAAAGGGAATGGGTGGAACAAAAGGGAAATGGGGGTGATGAAGGAAGTGGGAAGGGGAGGAGGGAAACAGCAAGGGGGGAAAATGGAAGGGGAAGAAAAGTGAAGGGGGGGTCAGTGTAAATTTTTATATTGATGATGTGTCTTTTTACTTGTTGCTTTGTTCCATTTTGCTGTTTTGGGAATGATGCTGAAGAACTGTGGAGTTACTTGTGCAGCTTTACCTTTTTCATGCAAAGGTTGTTGACAAATTACAAAAAAAGGAAAAAGAAAAAAGAAATGGAGAAAAAAAACCTCTTTTGCCTCCTTGTTTCACTCCAGCACTGCTTGGTTCTGTTGAGCCTCTGCCCCGGCGTGGGGAGGATCCTCTGGACATGGGAGCTCTCACCTTTCCCAGCCCCTGGGCATCTCTGGGGACAGAAATCTCCCTCCACACCCTGCCTGGTGCTGCTCCAGCTCCGTGCTTATCCTCCACTTTCCTCCCCAGCTTTTGGCCTTCATGCCTGCTCTCAGCCCCTTTGGGCAGGGAGGAGGTCCCTCCCTGGGCTCTGTTAAAGCCCTTGGGGTGGTGGGGGTGGAAATGGCGACTTCTTAGAGAAGCCTATGGCTGTAAACTTTGGACTGAAATAAAGGCATAGCCCATCCTTTAATTTAGCGCTCCGCCAGGCCCCCTTCAGCTTTGCTCTCCTCTCTGTGGGCACCAGAAGTGGGAGGGGGACATGGGTAGAAGAAGAAAGGCTGGGGGAGAAATATGAACAATTAAACCTCCTTTTGCTCATCAGCCCATCCAATCCCACTGACATCTGCTCCTGGAGAGGTCATTCCCTCTGCTGTCCTCACCCAGCTGACGGCCAGCCAGGCAGCTGGCACTGCAGGCACTCATCCTCTGCTGCCAGAGCTCACACTCAGCACAAGGCGCTGGCACCACTGAGATACTGAGAAACCCAGTACAAATTCTCTGTTGCTGATTCCATTGACTGTTTCTGAAGCATTTCTTTTTGGTCAAACATGCCTCACATTTTACAGAATTGAGGCCACACTGAGGTGATGCCCACAGGGATGAACTTCCTTGTGAACCAAGTGTCGCAGACCTCTCCAGAACAGCTCCCTCTCAGCTCCACAGAAGTTATTTATGTGTTGTCACAGAAATGGACATGGCAGAGCAGCCAGTGGCACTGAAGGGACAGATGAGCATGGTCTGGCTTGGGATGAGAGGCTGAGCTCCCAAACAGCCAGCTCTGCTCTGTGCAAACACCAGAGCTCTGGCATGGCGTGCCCCTGATCCACGGCACGTGGATGGCTCTTGCCTTTTCAGCAGCAGCTGCAACAGATGGCTTCTAGAGAACCAAAATCTCTCCATTCACCATCATTTCATCATGACTGTGCTATGGTGAGGGTGAGAGTGCTCATCCTTCCTCCTCTTGATGCTGTGTTGCCTTTCTTTTAACCTGGAAATGCAGCTCGAGATAATTTCAGTAAGGAAGTAATACAAAAGTGGATCTTTATTTGAAGGCCTTCAGGGGCAGTTATGGAAAGATGTCCACAAAATCCCACCCCCAGAGGAGTTAGGACATTTTTAAAGGTTTTAGGAAAAAAGTATAATTGGTAAAAAGCACCAATTAGGAGGACAAGTGGTGATGGAATTTCCCACCCAGGTCAAGCTCTTTCTTTGGAGTCTCCCCCTTGGTGCCAGCTGTGCTTTGTCAATGAAATGCATCTCAAAGAGTTGTTCTCAATTTTAGTAGCCTGGAAGAACCAAGATAGCACAGGGGCCTTGTGCCCCTGGGGTTTGGAGCTCTGGGATTTGTTTTGTCTTTGTGCCTAGGGAAAGGCCATGGAAAATTACTGGGAAAACTAGCCACTAATGCAATAGGTGAGAGAGTTCCAAGTGTGTGTGTGAAGAATACAGAGAACATAGAAAAGAAAAAAAGGCAAAACCCAAAATGGCATCATGGGTACCTGTGTTACACTGGGAAGCACGGCAGCCTCATCAGTCCAGCTCTGTGGCTCCACCTCAAGAGCTTTTTGGGCAAGCTGATGTATTTCTACCTCAGCTGGGAGCTGATGTATTTCTATTTCCCAGCTGGGAGCCTTGAGACACAGAGCTGCAGGTTTTAATGTTCTGCAGCACAGCTGTGTCATGGAGAAGTGTTCTCCAAATTAGTATTTCTGCTGAAACCACGTGCCACTTCCCTTCCTCCTCTACCTCCAGCTGGAGGCACAAAAGGCAAAGATCATAGGTTGAGAAAAGGACAATTTACTGGGAACAGCAATGAGATAAGAAAACTAACAGCAACACTATTAATAGCAAAAGGTATGAGAAAAGAAGGATTTCCATGGAAAGCCTGTCACAATAATCAATACCAGCTACTCCAACACTTTTTCTCAACCAGAAGGAGCCCCTTGTCCCTGGAAGGGATTCCCTTCTGCCCCAGCAATGATGAGAGGTGGTAAGGATAACCTCTGGGTCCTGGCCATGCATGCTCCCAGCTGCAATTAAAATTATCCCTGTCCTGGTCAGAGCCAGGACTGGTTGTCACAGCTGTAGCCAGTGAGGGGCAACCCAAGACTTCTGGAACAGGATGGACCCCACCCTCCTGGTGCCCAGCATCAGCCCAGGAGACTCAGGGCAGCCACAGCTCCCACAGGAGAGTGGCCAGGACCCACCAGGGCAGCGTGGAGGGACCAAGACTCAGCACTGCAGCCTTTTCTGGGTGTGTCCATCCAGGGCTGGGGACAGCAAGGACACAGCTGCCACTGACCCACAGTCCAGGGGGGTTGGAGGGTGGAGAGCTGGCAGACATAAGGTTTAAGATCCAAGTCCTCCTTTGGAGGGCCCAAAGCCATCTGTTACTGCTTGAAGCTTTCATTGCAAAGCTCAACCACAGCCCTTAGCAGGCTCTGACTGCTCTGGCAGCAGCAGGAGCTCTGCTGGCCCATGAACAGCCCTTCAGCATCAGCACCCGGGTGGTCTAGTGACTTCCAGCTGCCAGGATGTTGTGGCCACAGGGCCAGCAATGTGTGCTGGCCTGTGTCACAAAAGTGGCAGAGATGTGGAACCCGTGACTGGTGATTGTGAGCTCACCTGCCCAATGTTTGGTATCCTGAGGAGTGGGCCAGCAAAAGCCCTTTTGGGCTGGGCTGGCCATTGGGATAACTTGGCTCTTTCCCCTGCTATTTGTATGCCTGTCTTTTCCCAAGTGTTCTTTGTCTTTGGCAGCAGCCACAAGCACCAACAAAATGCTTCTGGTGGCTGAAGGTGCTTTTTGGGTAACATCTGGAATTTTAAAAATCAGTTTGTTGAGCTACAAATATTTCCTTTCCCAACAGGTCATCTTTCTGGAGGAGGTCCTTTGTCATCCAAAGCTTTTCACTCTGTACCTGAGAGGAGCAATGGCTGCAACAGGGAATGAAGTCTTTGAGTAACATTTGCACCAGCCGGCTTGGACTTTGTGAATGCCCACGGACCACGGACATGGCCACTGCTGCATCCCTAACTCTTGATGTGCTGACAGCCTGGAGTGACTTCTGGGGCATTCCCTGAGAGCAGCCGACCCAGGTGTTGCTTGTTTTCATCACATTATAATCAGGAAAAGTGAAGATCTGATAATTGGAGGCTCTAGAGGGAAAGGAAGGCAGCCTGAGGCCCAGAAATCAGTGTGGATTTGTTGTACTTTTGGCAGCTCAAGCAGGGGAAAAGCTTGTTTTCCAGAAGTGTTTCCCTATCAGTAGATGTCAACAGGGTGCTAGGCTTCCCCTGATGTTTCTGGGTTAGAGCTGTCATCCTTGGTGTCATATAGTGAACTCAGCATTTGAATATGCACATACAGAATCACAGAGGCAATTAGGTTGGAAAAGACCTCTAAGGTCATCAAGTCCAGCCTTTGACCAAACGCTATCATGTCAACCAGACCATGGCACTAAGCTTCATGTCCATGTATTTTCTTAAATACCGCAGGGATGGTGACTTCATCACCTCCCTGGGCAGCCCATTCCAATATCTGATCACTCTTTCTGTAAAGAACTTCCTCCTGGTGCCCAAGCTGAACCTCTCCTAGGAGAGCTCCAGACTCTGTAGCCTCTTGTCCTATTGGTTGTTGCCTGGGAAAAGAGGCCAACCCCACCTGGCTACAATCTCATTCAGGTAGTCATAGAAAGTGATAAAGTCACCCTGAGCCTCCTTTTCTTCAGGATAAAATGTCACAGTTCCCTTAGCTGCTCTGCATAGGATTTACTCTCTAGACCCTTCTCCAGCTTCATTGTCCTTCTCTGGACATGCTCCAGTACATCGATGTCCTTCCTGAACTGAGGAACCCTGAGCAGGACACAGCACTCGAGGTGTGGCCTCACGGGTGCCAAGTACAGAGGGACAATCACTTCCTTAGTCCTGCTGGCCACACCATTCCTGACACGGGCCAGGATGCCATTGGCCTTGTTGGCCATCTGGGCTCACTGCTGGCTCATGTTCAGCCACTGTTGACCAGCACCCCTCGGTCCTTCTTGCCTGGGCCACTTTCCAAGCACTCAGCCCCAGCATGGAGCACTGGGTGGGGTGACTGAAGTGTAGGACCTGGCACTTGGTCTTGCTGAACCTCGTACTGTTGTCTCCTTCCATCAGTCCAGCCTGTCCAGAGCCCTCTGCAGAGCCTTCCTGCCCTCCGGCAGATCAACACACCAAATTTGGTGTGGTTTGTGAATTTACTGAGGGTACACTTGGTCAGATCATCCAAATAATCAGTAAAGATATTAAAAAGGAACTGTGCCCAACACTAATCCCTGGGGGACACTCCTAGTGACCAGATGCCAACTGGATGCAGCAGCATTCACCAGCACCCTCTGGGCCCTGCCTGGCCATTACCCAGGGAAAAGTGCACCTCTCCCTCTTTGTCCCCCACAATCCCCCACTGTCCCCCTGCTGCCCCTGATCCCAGCTCACCCTCACCTATTGTCTCATTCTTTTCAAATGCTGTTTGCCCACAGTCATAGGCAAGGGAATGACTCCATCACAAAAGACCCTTTTTCCCCCGGACAAAATTTGCATGGACTGGCGGCAAAAACGGAGACCTGGAGCAGGACTTTTCAACTTTGGTAGTACTTGCTACCTCAACGTCATCCTGCAGTGCCTGACATACACACCCCCTCTGGCTAATTACCTGCTCTCTCGTCAGCACAGCCACTTCTGTGAGTACTTTCAGAAATATCTCCTTTTAAATCTCTTGGGCTCATCCCAAGGATTCCCAGAGCCTGCAGGTGTGTTTAGGAGAACACCAGTCCTTCTTTGTTAGCCCCAGGACCTTATGTTCTTCAAACTAAAAGCCACTTGTCCTGTCAAGCTGTGTTCATCTTCACCTCTTCCTAGCCCACGGTCTCTGTCCCTTCAAGTTGAAGCCTCTTGGCTTATTGCACAGAAAACTTGTGCCAGTTTAGCCTCCCTGTGAAGAACATTTTCTATGCACTAAAATGCCCTGGGCTTGTCAGGACACTGGCACCTTGGGAGAAGAGGAGTAGAGAGTCTTTACAACTTCAAGACCTCTGTTAGGTTTTCCACCTGGGGATTGTTTTGCTAAGCTGAGAAGCTTCCCTCCTCCCTCAGGCCATCAGCAAGGTTTCTGCATGATGTGCATCATGGAAGATCATGTTCGGAAGGTGCTGTATTCCTCAGCCACTGCCATCCGGCCGAGGGCTGTCATCAGGGACCTCAAATGTAAGCAATTTCAGGTGCTTCAACAGGTTTTCTTTCTTTCTTTGAGGGGAGAACTACTAACTTCTTTCTTAGTCATAGGAGAATTTAAACCTGACATCCCAGGAGATGCCTACGAGTTCTTACGCTGTACTCTCAATGCCATGCACAGAGCTTGCCTGAGTGGAAGCAGCGAGTAAGCACAGGAAAATTCCCTTTTCAGTGTTCCTGAATCTGTTGCACTCCTTGAAGTGCTCCCATCAAGAAAAACCTACATCCAGGGCTTTCAATGCTAAACTCTTGGAGGAGGTAACTCTCTGCCTTGCCATTTATTTCCAGCTCAGATGTCTCTTCCCAAGAAACTATCATCCATCAAATATTTGGGAGCTTTCTCAGATCCAGAGGTATGCTTCCACAGCTCCCGCCCTTCTTGGCAATTTCTGTGCCCTTATCTGCCTGTGACATGCAGCTGGTCCTGTCAGGACTGGCCTAGGAGTACCTGCGAGCATAAACTGACATCAGTTAACTTCCCTCAGCATTTTGATTTTCCTTCCAGTCACATGCCTGAGCTGCAAAACAGTTTTTGATTTCTTCAAGGTCTTCCTGGATATCCTACTGAAAATCAAGGTAAGAGGTTGCCATTGTGCTTCAAGAGGTCCCAAAGCCCCTGTAGCTTTCCAGAACCAAAGCATTTGTCTTAAAAACCTCTTCTGTGAGCACAAGGGATCTTGGTGGTGAGTGGGAAGTGGAAAGGACAGTGTCCTTCTGCAGAGGCCATGGCACTGGTGTTTCTGTGCTGCTGGGTTTAAGTAGCATTATCCCCTCTGCACCCTTGGTGTTCTCTCCTCCCTCTTCCCTTTGCCCTCCCTTAACACCCATCTGGCAAAGGATATCAGGACCTCCTCCAGAAAGATCACCTGTTGAGAAGGGAAATATTTGTAGTACAATAAACTGATTTTTAAAACCCCAAATGTTACCAAAAAAAGCACCTTCAGCTGTCAGAAGTGTTTTGTTGGTGCTTGTGGCTGCTGCCAAAGACAAAGAATACTTTGGGAAAAGAGGCAGGCACACAAGTAGCAGGCTGATGGGTTGGATCAGTTTTCACTGCTGATGCCCCTGCATGCCACCAGGAGCTGAACTGAGCAGTGGCACTGAGAGGGAGCTTTAGATGGCCCCAGGAGCCCCTGGAACACAGGGAAATGTTCAGCATCACACCTTCTTTCTGTATCCTTACAAACACTACCTGCGGGGTCATGGCTGGTCTCCTCAGAATCAGCTGCTGGGACCTTCCTGTCAGCTCCTGGGAAATGTTTGGGTGAGGGCATTTCCAGAGCTCAGCAGCTCCTTTCTCACTCCTCCAGGGAGCTTCAACCCTCACCACAGCTCTGGAGGACTTTGTGAAACCCAAGCTGATGGATGGGAAAAGGTTATTCAAATGCAGCAAGTAAGATGACTTCTTACAGTACATTAACCCCAGATTCTGTATGAGGGAGGGGCTGTGTGAAGTTAAGCAGAATCAGTGTCTCAGGTTTCATGCACAATAATGGGATGCAGCTTTTTTTTTTTTTATTATGGCCTCACAGCCTGGACTAGACTTAAAGTTAGTGCCAGGGTGGGAGAAAGGAAAGGTTGTCTTGCACTCTTGAGGTAAGGCTGGCTTCATTTCAGCACTCAGCTCTGTGCTTGGGTTCCAGGTGCAAGAAGAAGGTTGCAGCCTCCAAGGTGGTCACAGTCCATCATGCACCCAGGGTCCTGACGGTGTGTCTGGGAAGGGCCGATCATCGGAGCAGCAGGAAGCTCAGCCAGGTGTGTGTGCAACCAGAGCAGCTGCTTCTTTGGAGAGAAGATTCCCCAAGGCTCTGTCACAAGCTGCTCATGCTGGGCTTTTCTTGTTCCCTCCCGGGGAGAGGAGACTTCCCGTGGGAAGCCCAGCCTGGACTCTGCTCTGGCAGAGAACAGTTTCCTCCCACCCAACCATTACCTGTTGAAGGCTATTTCATGTGGTAGCTCAGGAACATTCCTGAGCCATCTTGGCTTCTCCATAGGTTGTGGAGTACCCTGAGTACTTGGATCTTCGGCCATACATGTCTGACCCAGTTGGAGAGCCCATCCTCTACTCCTTATATGCTGTTGTGGTGCACACTGGTCGCACCTGTCTTGGTGGACACTTTTTCTGCTACACCAAGGTGAAGAGCAGCTTCCCTCCTGACAGGGAAGAACGTGTGCTGGGAAGTCAGATGATCCTGACTGCGTTACGGGCAGTCAAGCTGGGGGAGTTCCTGCTTTGGGGCTGGATTGGACTTGTTTTGGTGTGCTCTTGGTTTGGCAGTTTTCTGTGCAGAAACACTGTCCCCCTCTCCAGAGATGGATGCCTTCCTTTGCAGGCCAGCAATGGGCAGTGGTACAAGATGAATGATATGTCTGTGGATAGTTGTGGCCTCCACACAGTTCTGGGCCAGCAAGCCTATTTGCTGTTCTATGTCAGGTAATAGCAGGATGACATGTTCACAATTTGTTTCCTTCTCCTGGCTTTGCTGTTTGTGTTTCATCCTCCTGAGTGTTTCTGCCATAGGAGACAATTCCTCCCTGCATCCTTCAGTGCTGCCAGTTCTGAACTATCCCACACCAGTTCTTCTCTCCCCGTGCTGGGCTTTATGCTGCTGTCCTTGTAAGCTGCTCCTTGTCTGCTCTCTGAAGGGGGCTAATGCAGAGAAGAGGACTTAAAGGGGCCTCCAGGAAAGATGGGGAGGGCTCTTCATCAGGGAGTGTGACAGGACAAGGGGTAACAATTTCAAAGTGAAAGAGGGAAGAGTTAGATTAGATACAAGGAATAAATTCTTCCCTCTGAAGGTGGTGAGGCCCTGGCACAGGGTGCCCAGAGAAGTTGTGGCTGCCCCATCCCTGGAAGTGTCCAAAGCCAGGTTGGGGCTTGGAGCAATTTGGGACAGTGGAGGGTGTCCCTGTGCATGGCAGGGAGGTGAGAATGGGATGAGCTTTAAGATCCCTTCCAACCCAACCCTGTGATTCTGTGAGTCTGTGAAATGGAGGCTGTAGGGGCTATAAGGACAAGGAGTTCCTAGGAGAGGGACAGACCTGGTAAGAAGGCCCCAGGTGTCTGAATTTCCCATTGGTGACCTTGTCATAGACACCACTCCAAAAAATGACCGGATCCCAGATAAATCTGCAAGAAATGCCCTGAACACAGATCCCTCTTTCGTTCTTCAGGTGCTACAATTCACAAATGGAAGAAATGGCATCTTCTTCATTGTTATCTTCCTCCCTCAGTCAGGGGGAGGCCAGCAGCCAGGCAGGTTCTGCAGGAGCACAGGGTCTGCCTGGTAGGATTAGGGTGACAAACAGCCAGGAACAGAGGAGCTGGGCCACGGAGAGGGAGAGGAGCAGATCCCCACAGTGGGGCAATGAACGCCACAGAACTTTCATGAACACCACCAACCACAACAACTCAGCAGGGAGGAGGAGGAAGAAAATGAGTCCTCCAGATCATGACAACACTGACAACGATGCCACAGCTCCAGGGCCCTCCAAGAGGAGCTTCCAGCCTCCTCCAGAACACAGGGCTGCTTATGAACAACCCCTGTCAAGAGAGAGACAGCAAAGGAGACCCTCAAAGCAGGGCTGCAAGTTATGCAGCCAGCTTGTGAAGCTTAGGGAGCACCACCAGTCAGAAAGTAAAAGGAGGAAACACTAATTTGGAACCTACCAGAGTAAGAGTCAAAGCCATAATTAAAACCCCATCTTGGCCTTTCATGAATATTTTACAGGGTATTTCCTTCTCTTTAGGTTTTGGGACAATTGGTGGAAACACGCAGTGAGGGATGTTGGTGTGATGAGATTTTGAAAGTTGTGGGCTTGCATGTGCCCACCTAGCAATTTTGGTTTTTTAAATATGAAGCTCAATTCACTCAAAGGAACATGGGCTGAATGAGCCAACAGTGATCAGGACTGAATAGGGCTGGACAGCTGGGCCCCAGGGTTTCTGCTCAGCAGCACCAAGTCTAGAGTCGATCCAGGAACAAGCAGTGTCTCCCAGGAATCAGCACAGGGACTTATCCTGTTTAATATTATCCTTAACTAATGGTCTGGAGCTGGGGCAGAGGTCACCCTCAGCAAGTTGGAGATAACACCAAAATGATGGTGCTTAGGGCAGGTGCTGTGTGCACCTTTACAGTTTTGCTCTCTCACAGAATCCAGCTCCATAATTTTAATCTGGAAACAAAAGAGGGGAAACTGTTGCTGGGTTTCACATTGACTTCAAAGACAGCAACAACATCATGCAAACCAAGGTTATGAGCTTCCCTTTCAAACTCAATGTCCTATTACATTCTTTCAATCTTGCAGAGCTGCTGAAACTAAATTAACTGTATCAAATGTAAATATTGGTCACAAAAGGTTCCAGCTCAGCAAGCTGTTGCTGTCTCCAAAATTAACTTGCATCCTGGGAAAAGCAAAACATCTTCTGGGGTTTGGCACTGTCTTGCTCAGGTGCAGGTCCCATCACATCCTTCTAGTCTTGCAGAACCCAGCTGCAAAGTTTAATATGTCCACCAATTGCTCCCACAGCAGAGATCCTAGAACAAAAAGTAAGTGCTGGTCTTCACTTTCCCTGTGCAGCTTCTGAAGTGCAGCACTCCCAGCTCTGTGTGCTCGGCTCAGTGGGCCCTCAGGCACTTTCACAGGGTCCAGTTCCAAAACTAAGAACATTCAGGAGCTGAAAACCTTCAGAAAAGGTTCTGGAAGAAAGAGGCAGCGCTGGAATTCACTTTTCTTCTGCAGCCTATAAACTGCACGATGTCAACGATGAGAGAATTCATCTTCCTTCCCAGGAACGTGCAGCATCACATTCTGTCAGTGTCCAAGAGCCGGGACCCACAGGGGAACCCTGACATTACCCTCACCCTTCCCACACTAACAGATACAAAAGCTCTTGCCTTTCACCTGGCAAAGGTCAGCGCTCATAAAACCACCACACAATGGCGCTGTGCACTTGCAAAAGCAGCCAGTGGTCCTTGCCCACCTCTAAACCACCAAAGGGCAGGTCCGAGCTGAAAACTGCTCTCAGATAAACTCTGTCAGGACAAAAAGATTTCACAGACCTTCCCCTTCCAAGTACAAAATCTTATTTGCACCACACTCAAACAGCAACACGAAATCCTTTCTGCTAATAACTTTTGTCACTATCACAGAGTTCAGCTAGGAACCCAAAAAAGCAGAGCTCACAAAAGTGCCAGCTGGGAATACTGCTGCTGGCTCTAACCTGAACTGCACCACCCAGCCTGGTATCTGCACTTTCCCCCTCAGCTCTGGCACCATCAAAACCTGCCTGGCAGAGTCAGAACCAAACTGAGCAGCAGCAGGGACTGCCCACGTGCTAAAGGACACAATTCTCACCAGCTTGGCTTCTGCATTCCCCTGTAACGGTTCAACAGCTCCAATAGACAGAACTCTTTACTAGAAACAGCAATTAAATTCACCAGGACCACCCAATGTGTAGATCCAAGATGGTTTCTTTGCCAAAGAGAGGAACTATGACCCCATCTCAAAAGAAATGGGATCCCCTCCTCCAAAACAGCAAGCATCCAGGGACTGATGCCATATAAAGGTCCCAGAGCCCTGCTGCTGGCTGTTACCTGCCCTGGGCACGGCACCAGCTGTTTACCTTGCTGAAAATAAAGGTACTGCCAGGAATTTCAGATCACCACCTCGGAAAGGTGGAAATGATTTGCCAAACTGAACCTTTCGGGACACCACCTTCAAAATACAGATACCAAGCCTGTAATTGTACAAGCTGGGGGGGGAATGCTCCCACACCAAATATGCCAGGACAGAAAGTTGCTGCTGCCCTCAACCTCCACTAGGCAGCTTCTTACCTGCACCTCAAACATGGGGGCTATGTGCTTTCCTTCCCATGGAAAAGCATTGCCACCCTGTCGACTTCTCCTCTCTCTCGGGGTTTTTGAAGGTTAGGGTGACTTTAAGATAGATGGTAAAGAGCCTTTGTTTTTTTTTTAGCTTGAACACAGTTAATGAAGGAGTTTTGGAATGTTTTTAGTTGGTTTTTTAAGGTTTTTTATTTCTTCTTGTCTTTTTTTTTTCTGAACTGTTGTGGTCTGCTTAGTATAGAAGTCATAGTAGTTTGGCTTTGAGCTTGGGCAGTTTTTATATTATATACTTAAAACTACATGTACTATGTTTACAGTTCTTGTACTCATATTTGAGATCTATGTTGGACAGTGTGTCCCTATCCTAAATTAATAGAAAAGTCTCACTATCACAGTAAGACATGGAGGATAAGAAGAACAAGAAGAAGGTTAGGACACACTTAAATCTCTTTATTTTGTCCCCTTATCTTAAAAAACTTAAAATTTTATTTTTCTACTTTATGTTAGTTTAAATATTATACTACTAAAACTTCTGTGAATTATAATTCTTTATCTAGAGTTGACAGCTTTCTACAGGCTCAAATTGAAGTCACAGATGTTTTTTGACTTCTTGCTAGGGTCTCTGAGACCCCAGCCAGGGTCTTGAGACAGCCAGGGCAGCCAGAGGGATGTCCTGGACTCCAACACCACCCTTGTTCAGAAATTTGCCAGCTGCAGGTTGGATGCAACCTCCAGTACTGAACACATCCAAGAGTTGCTCCCACACAAGAGGTGCCAGGACAAGAATATCCCCCTGGAATTTAACTCCTCGTGGTGTTTTCAATGTGACCCACCAACACTGGGACTACTCCCTTTGCTCTCAGTCGCTTGGGCTGGCCTTGCCTTCAGTCCCATTGCCCAGCTTTGCCTAGGCCACCATTGCTTGGCCTTTCCTTGCCCACATCCACTTCCCTGCAGGCAAAGCAAGGCAACTGAAGTGCAGACAAGGCTGGGCAAGTCGAGGGAGACACAGGGAAGGGAAGGCAAGAGCTGTGAGGGAAAGCAGAGGCGAGAGCAATGCCCAGGCAAGGCCGAGGCAGAGGAAGGTCAGTCCCGTGATGGGGAGGCCAGACGAGCTCATACAGTTATTTTAGCTCCAGGGAGAGCCAGGAAAGGAAATTCCAGGCAGGAAAGGGGCAGCAGGGCAAGGCAGGGAATGGTTATACCAGGCAATGCCAGGCAAAAACAAAGAGGGGTTGGACAGGCAAGGCAAGGCAAAGGAGAGGAAGGGAAGGCACGGCAAGGCCTGGGGAGAAAGGAGCAGGCAGGGTCAGGCAGGGGATGGGTATGAAGGGAGTGCAAGGCAAGGGAGGGGCAGGAAGGGCAAGGCAGGGGTTGAGGTTTGGGATTAGGAGGTTATGGTTAGGGCAAGCTCAGGGTTATATTTCGAGTTATGGTTAGGGCATTAGGGTTAGGAGTTAGAGTTAATTAGGATTAGGGTTCGAGGTAGGGTTTTGTAAGGGTCGGGTAAAGGTTCAGGTTTAGTATTATGGTTTGCCTTCATGTTTAGATTTTGGCTGTGGTGGTAGGGATGATGTTAGGGTTAGGGCTGGTCACTGTTAGTGGTGCTTAGGCTTAGGGTTTATATTTGGGGTTTATTGTTAGTTTTATGGTTAGGGCATGTGGACTTTAGAAGTACCTAGTGTTAGCGTTAGCATTTAGGTTTTTTTGGTTAAATTTGCATTTAGTGTTAGGTTAACTTCAGGGTTACCGTTTGGTTATAGTTAGTGTTAGAATTTGCTGGGGTTGACCTAATGTTTAGGGTTAGGATTAGTTTTAGGGATAGAGTTATGGTTATGTTTAGGATTAAGCTTTAAGTTTGGAGTTACTGTCACCCCAATATCCTGGAGTGCCCTGCCCAGAGCAGAACACGGCACAGGAGCAAGTTTCTCACAAGAGACTCAGGCTGGCTGAAGTTCCATCTCACATCACACCCAGAAATATCAGAATATTCTCTGTATTCAGCATCGGGGCAGGCAGTGGTCAGTGCCTCACCAAATACCCAGAGACACCTCTAACCTGTTTACTATCTCTTCTTTCTCAAACTTCAAGAGGTTCCAGATTCTTCCCAAAGCTTCCCACGAGATCCTCTTTCTGCTCAGAGGTGTAGGTGTTGCTGAGAAGGATTGTTCAGCAGACACATTTTGAACAGGATCCATCCAGGAGAGGTTATTTCCTGAATGGAAATGAAACTCCTTTATACAGGCTGGATTAGGGAGTCAGTGGCCAAACTGTTCCCTTCAGACCTTATTTTCTTTGGGCCTTAAGCATGCCCCACATGAGACATCTGGCACAGAGTTTACAGGATACAGTTTGCTTTGGCTCTGGCCAGATTTTGGAGCTCACAGTGTTTAAAAAGGATTTTATGAATTGAAGATCTCACTCTCTTCTGTAATGCATCAAATCAAGGTTTCCACATATGCCTTTAATAAAGATCATTAAGACACTTATTGTATATTAAATAAACATCACTCAGTGAAATAGAACTCCCTCACTGAGGATTAACAAACACAGTTCAGTCAGAATCCTGCAGCAGTTAAACCTCAAATACAACTTCAGTGTCACTACCAGTCTTTTCATTAAGATAATACTTGCCCTGTTAATGCTAATTAAAAGACTAAAGCCTTCCCACTCCTGAGGCAGTGGTCACCCTGAGATCCAGAGCACCAATTCCCTCCCCATCTCCAGGGCCTGCGTCAGTTCTCAGGACAACCAGAGCTGCTCACTCTCCACTGCTCCAGATAAACTCCCAAGCAGGTGTTAGGGAAGTGTGATGTGGATTTTAGGAGATTGAAGGGGGAGATGTGCACAACCCTGATGTGTTCCTGGAAAACGCTGGGCAGGTTTGTTAATCCAAGGGTTTTCCCAGGTAAGCAGGGCAGAGCAGCAGGTCCTGGACACTTCCCAGTGCAGAGCCCACGAAGCAGGAAGGGATGGCTGCCCTAACACAACACCTCCTTCCACTCACATCATGCCAAGAACACCTCACCAGGACCCCTCTGGGGGGGCTGGGGAAGCCCAGTACTCTGCTGGGAGCCACTCCAGCCATCCAGGAGCCAGAAGGGAAGGGAGCAGCCTGGATCCCTGCCCTCACCAGCCGATGTGTTTCCACAGGAGCACCTCAGGCTCGCAGACTCCCAGCTCCAGGCACAGCTGCCCAGGCCCTCGTGCAGCAGTCAGGACCAGATTCCTCTGCCTGGCTGCTCAGGCTGACCTTCCTGCAGGAGATGGACCAGATGTTCCAGCCCAGGCTCCAAGGGGGCTCAGCAGCCCGAGCCAGAGCTGTGTTGTAACACTTGGCTGTCCATGCACAGAGATTCCCCTGCCCCTCATTCCTGGGGTTTTGGTAGTGATTATTACTATAAAAGCTGAGCAGAAAGAAAGCAACAGTGGACTCCTTGCACCCTCATAATTTTAATTGGGTTTATATTCCTTAATATAATTGACCTCATTTCAAAAGAGGCCCAGAGGAGCAAGTTATCCTTCCCCATGGGACAGTCACCTTCCCTGCAGCTCAGGGGTTCAGCCTGTTAACATGGCTCCCAGTTGCTAGCCTGTAAGATAACCCATCACCAAACCCTACAGCAGGCTGCACATTTAGATACTGATCAATTGTTAAAGCGTCTCTGAAATGTACTCTGTTAAAAGGGAAATGACCTTATGCTTCCTTTGAGACTCTCCACCTTCCTCCTCCAAGAATTCCTACTTGCTGCATGCCCTGCCATCCCCTTGCTGCATGGGACTCTTGCATGAGCTCTTTTTCAGAGCTCAGTTTCTTCTCCAAAGCAATACCAACCAGAGGCAAAACAGAAAACCCCTAAAGAGACTCCTTGTTAAACTGCCCCCCTCTCACTCAAGCTTCCTCTTCTGGCAAAGAAGGAGAAAAGGCACTAAAAGAGGGGGGAAAAGGATTAAATCCAAAAGGTTTGTGGAGACTGACCTCTGTGGTTCAGGTCACTTTATAACTTGCCACACTAGTTTGATATTGAAAAACAAGACTGAGAGAAAGGAGAGCTGGGCTGACCCCTGGGGGATTTCCTGTGGGTGGTACAGTGGCCTGGTGAAGAGAAAACTCACCCAGACACCCCCCAGCGCTGCCAGCTCAGGGCTGCACCCCTAAATGAACCCACAGAAGCCTTCATTTCAACCACTTCTTTTGTGTTCTGAGGGATCAGGAAGGAGACAGGAGCACCAAGGGCTCCCAAGAGACCCAAGCACACAAATGTCACCCCAGCCTGACCGAGCAGCACATTTGGAATGGAAGGTGCTTGGATCAGAGCATGATCTCCACAGGAGGGAAATGCTGAATCTTGCTCCAAGCCCAAGGCTCCAGAGAAGACATCTGGCAAGATCAGGACAGGGAGGCAGGTAACCATGACAACCACTCATTTCTGAATCAGACAGCAGAAATGACTCCTGAAGCCACAGGCCCCATGACCACACCTCTGCTTCAGCCTGGCTGGGGAGGACAGAACGGCACTGGGAATGTACCACAGGCTCCCCCCAGGCCAGAGACCCCCACATCACTCCTCTGCTCAGCACAGGCAGGGCAAACCTGCCCGATTTCATACTCCTAGCTCCCAGTCTTCCCTCTTTCACCACTGACAGAGGCCAGGCAGGCACCTCCGAGCACTTTGTTTCCAAAAACCTGAGAAAAACAAATGGAAAAGCTGTATGAAAATTAACACGGGTGCTAAGAAACAGCCAAAGCTGAGGGAAATCCACCATTTCATGGCAGAGCTTCATCTTTCCAGAATAGCAGAACAATTCTAAAATGTGCAAGTTGCACTATCATTGTTATTCACTGTACACATCAGGTGGGAAGCTTTCATCTCCACTGGGCTCCCACATCACTGATTTTATGAGCTGTGCACACACTTAAAGTTAGGAATAAAATTTAAATGGTTCAGAGCTTGGAATTAACGTTCATGCTTCAGGCAAAAGGCTGAGCAGCTGAGCAGCCCCCTCACCCTCCCAGCCCACCTCCCTGGCATCTGAACAGAATCCCTGAATATCCTGGGTTGGAAGGGACCCTCTCACGAGTTCTCCCTCCCACCTTTCACTGCCTTCCTGCTGCATCTTCCCAGCACTTCGAGGACCTTCTGGTCGTGTTGTCCCCTCAAAGTGCTCATCCAGACACAAAACACAGCTGCTCCCATAAAAGCTTCAGTTCTTCAAGACAGACATTTGTGGTTGTTTGCTGTCCCTGTTACAGGTGAAAAAAAGGCTTCTAGATCCCTGGCCAGCCAAGGATGAGATCTAGCAGCCAGGCGTGCTGAAAGTGGAAGCTGAGGAGTAGGGTGAGACCCTGCATCAGTTTTGCAGTTTTGCAGGTTTCTTATCAACGTTTTTTTTTGTGTGTGTGTGTGTGTGTGTTTTTTTTTTTTCTGGATAAACTTTGCCATCTCCATGAGTTTTGTAAAAAAGTTAAAACACCTTGCCTGCCCTCCCAGCAGCATTCCCAAGCTTTCCACTCCCCAGAGAGTGACCAGACAGAAATACAATCACTGCACAGTTTTATCCCCCTCCCCAATTCACACAGCATTTCTGCTCAAGCATTATGTTGTACCTCTAACATCCCACCTTGCTTTTCCAGCATGCTGGATCCTCAGAGCTGCCCAGCTTAGTCTCCCAAATCTCCTGAGAAGGATTTTTGGTCAGGGTCTCCAGCATCCATCTCTTGCAAACCACATTTTCCAGTATAAGATCCTTGCCTTTACCTTTGCATCCCCCAGTATAAGACCTTTGCCTTTTCCTTAACATCCCACAGTATAAGATCTTTGCATTTTCCATCATTTTCCAGTATAAGAGCTTTGCCTTTTCCTTCACATTTTCCAGTATAAGATCCTTGCCTTTTCCTTAACATTCCCCAGTATAAGACTTTTGCCTTTTCCATCACATTCCCAGTATAAGA
>QUSF01000045.1:1924812-1938741 GCA_003676055.1 Chloebia gouldiae | reverse complement strand
GGTGAAGGTGATGGTGATGGTGAAGGTGATGGTGATGGTGATGGTGATGATGATGGTGATGGTGAAGGTGATGGTGAAGGTGAAGGTGATGGTGATGGTGATGGTGAAGGTGATGGTGATGGTGAAGGTGATGGTGAAGGTGAAGGTGATGGTGATGGTGATGGTGATGGTGATGGTGATGGTGAAGGTGATGGTGATGGTGATGGTGATGGTGAAGGTGATGGTGATAAGTCTGGGGGAGCTGAGAGCTCTGCAGGTATTTTTTTTGTGTGCAAGCAGCACCATGCAAGGGCAAAGGGGTCTGACATGCACTGTGGCTCCTGCACTGCTTTTGGGACAGAGCTCCTTCTGTGACAGTCCTCAAATCTGCCAAGCATTGATGGGCTGGTCCAGCTACAGATGGTTGGCAGTATTTGCATCCTACATGAGTAAGATGCCAAAAGGATAAGGGACCAGTTGCATTTGAAACCACAAAATTATCCCAAGGACTGTCTCTTTATTGTCCAGCCCCTCTAATTTCCTCTCCCAGAAGAGAAAATGCAAGATGAGTGAAGATGAGCAGAGGAGTGGAGACGAGCAGTACAGCAGAGTCCTGGAGGTGAGAGATGCAGTCTGGGCTCAGTGCTGAGTGTGGTCAGGGGGTTCCAGCCCAGTCCTCTCAGCTCAGGCCATGCTGAGCCACACACCAAGGTCCTCCAGCCCTGCCCTTCCTGGGGGAAGGTGTTGGCTGGGCACAGGCAAGGCTGGGCTCTGTATTTACTCTGCTAACACTTCTCCTTGCTGAAGAGCCGGGATCTGGAAGTCTCCATCTGGTTCTCATTGGTACCAGAGCAGCATGTGGCCAGGACACGTGGAACTCACATTTTCCTCTGGACCACACTCAGCCTGCACTCACTTACTGTGGGGGAAGGACTGGAAAAACCATTGACTCACTGGCAGGAACAAAACATTCAAAATCCTGAAAATGATTCTTCTTAACAAAGCTTTTCTGCTGGTGCAGAGGAAAGGGAACAAGTGTTGCCTAGGAAAGTTTGGGGGCTGCACGGAGTTTTCCTTTCGTGAGAAGTGGGAGGGATCTACTTAAAGACCAGTTCTTCCTGGCACTGCTTTCATCAGTGTCAGATTTCTACTCTGGCCTTGCTCTAGTCTGTACCTGGTTGAACCCATACCGAAAAATTGAGAGCCACTCTAGCTCTGTTCCTCAAATCCTGTCTGGTTTAGAAATGTCTTCATCAGAAATGAAGACATTTCTGAATCTCTTAATTTCTGATGAATACAGGTCCAGAGGGGGACCCTGCAGCTCAAACTCACCTGTCAGCTTGGGCACAGTAACCCAGACCAAAAGGCACTCTGCAAATGGCTAAAATGCACTGAGCTGGGAGAGGAGAGGATCAAAGGTTTAACCTGGAATTCAGGAACAACACAGCTCTGTAAACACTCCCTGGCATATTTGCAGGTGCTGTTGTGCAGCTCTGTGCCTCAGGTTTCCTACACTAATGGGTCAAAGCCTGCCGTGCATCAGGCATTCTATAAGCAGATCTACAGAGAAAGAAGAAAATAAATCTGTAGAAGAACCACAGACATAAAATGCCTGTGGGCAAAAAGGCCTCAAATGTGGGCAACTTCCCCTCTGCCCTGTGCCACAGCCGAAGTCAACAGCTGCACTTGTGTCTGCTTCAGTGAGGCTGAAATCCCTTCAGCTACTGACAAAGCTCCTGCAGCTCTGAGGAGGCTCTGCTGGGCCTAAGATCTGAGCCAAGCTTAAGCCTGGATTCTGCTGCATCCAGCTCCATTTACCACAATGGATTCTGCCAAGCTCGCCTGAGCCAGGGAAAGATGTCCAGTTGTACTTCTCAGCCCTGCTCTCCTGCCTCTGCACTCTTCCTCCCTCAGCCTGCTGCTGGAAAACACACCAATAATGGAGATTAGCCAGAGCTCAAAGGCCTTTCAAGTATTTTCCACAGAGCACGAAACCTCTGTCTCTGTTCCTTGCTGGCGTCACACAAAGACATTTTTGCCTCCACCCCACACACTCTCGCAGACACTGAGAACAGCGAGTGTCTCACAGAACTGAAGAGGGTTCTTGTCCTGAAATCTATCAAGCAATGAGATGACTGAACATCTGCAAGGAACAGATGCTTCTCATATCCCTGGATGGCGCAATTCAGCGTGCACTCGATGCCACCCAGGGCTGCTGCCAGGGGAGGGGAGCCTGGCTCCTTGGCAGAGCAGGGCGGTGGGTCAGAGCTGCTGGTGCACCGGGATGTCGCTGTGCAGCCTCACTGACAGAGCAGACTGAGCAGCCCCAGACAGCTGATGGTCCCAAAGCACACAGCCAAACAGGGAGCTGTTCACAGCACGTGTGCACAGGAGAGACCAGGAATGACTGGAAATAAGGCACGGGGGAGACGAGCAGTACAGCAGAGTCCTGGAGGTGAGAGATGCAGTCTGGGCTCAGTGCTGAGTGTGGTCAGGGGGTTCCAGCCCAGTCCTCTCAGCTCAGGCCATGCTGAGCCACACACCAAGGTCCTCCAGCCCTGCCCTTCCTGGGGAAGGTGTTGGCTGGGCACAGGCAAGGCTGGGCTCTGTATTTACTCTGCTAACACTTCTCCTTGCTGAAGGGCCGGGATCTGGAAGCCTCCATCTGGTTCTCATTGGTACTGGAGAAGGGTGAAGGCACGGTGAGGACTGCACACAGGCTCTGCAAAATCACTGAGCTCAGCCCAAGTGCCCCACGGCTCCTCCAGAAAACCTCATCCCAGCTCACAGAAGGGTGTACAGCAGAAGTGACCTTCTGGTTCAGCCTGGGGAGTTTCCAACCAGAAAAACTGACACCTTTTGCAGGTGAATAACAGGGACTGACTCCACAACCATCAGCTGACAAGAACGACCTCTTGCAGCCACTGCTGAAGCAGAAGGTTCTTGTGTCCTGTAGCAGACCAGGAATGGACAGGAACAGAAGACACCTGTCCTTCAGCCTCAGTCTGGGAGTGCCCTGATCAGGTATCCTGTTTCTCTGCTGAGCACCCAAGGAAGCAGGAGCAGGTGGCTTTGTTTTGTCAGTCTGAGGCTGCCAAGCCAAGGCTCTGTGGGAAGGACACTTTGAAGACTGATCCTGTGCTATTTTCACAGCCCAGCCTTTCATGGTGCGACTCTTGGAGATGGATGAGTGAGATCATACCTGCCAGGTGAGAAAGGGAAGAGCTGTGCTGACAAGTCCCACCTACAGCACCGGGAAAAGGGAGATGAGGATGTTGAAAACTGCCACAGCTTTAGTCTGTACTCAGCTAAGCTGAGCTCTTCAACTCCAAATGCACGGAAGTTTATAGCTGAAATCCACAAGGCATTAATCTAGCTCTGTCCTTTAAAACAACCAATGAGCTGCCAAGCAGCAGCATTGGGTGTTACACAGAAATAATCCTAGCCTGAGCTTCTTATGGCATCATAAATTGTCTGTGTCGTCAGTCAGCAGAAACCTGAGATGAAATTCTTCCATTTGCAGTTAATTATTTCCAAGCCTTTGCAGCCTTAGCAGAACTGGTGAAAGGTGCTGAGCTGACAGCCCTGAAGAAACAGGATTTCCATGTGTCCACAGGGAAGGGCAGAAGGGAGCCAGCAGCAGGAGTTTCAGCCTGCTCTGCCAGCGATCTGCAAGGCTTGGGCTGCTCTTCCTTCCTCCTGCTCCACGCTGAGCAGCTCTGCTTGCATGGCCCTGGAACACCACAGCCCCAGACTGATGGAGCTTCTTCCCAGGGCCAAACCCAACATAACTTTTAGCCTGTGTGTCTGGCAGCCTGGGAGGGTGAGGCAGCCTCCTCCAGCCACGCTGCTGACGTTTATCATGGCCAGGTGCAAATCTTCTTGCACTGGCCCCGCGCCATGAGACCAGCATGTTTTTCAGAGTTTCACCCTCCTACCAGACAGTGTTTTTCAATATTTTGCATTAAATCTTCTGCTGTATTTGATTAGCCTGCAGCAGCTGTTTTCCACTCTCACAACAAATCATAAATCTATAAGCTTATGTGTGAGAGACTGTCTGTGCCTGAGAATGCTGGTGTCTGAGAAAGCGTGGCTGCACAGCTGTGTGTGAGCCTGCACCTGAACACAGGCCTGGGAGAGACAGCAAAGGCACAAACCCTGGCATAATCCAGTCTGGATCTCTGCTGGAGGCCAGCTGATTACACAAGGTGGCTTCTAAATGTGTGTGTGAATGAATGTAAGAATTCCTGCACGGATACAAAGGAATTTGTGTGATTCCTTAAATGAGTTCCTTACCATTCCACATTGAAGACATCAGAATAATGCTGATAAACCCTTGATTGCACCGCTGTGAGCTCAGATATGTGCACCTATCTATGAAAGGAGGTGAGTTTTAGCACAAACAGGTACAACAGGTGAGCCTGGAGATGTCAGAACACAGGTGAAAAAGTGTAACAAATCCCTGACACACCCATCCCAGTCCCCAAAAACAAGGTCCACGTGCAGTCTGATTTGGGATTGTGCGTACTCAGTCAGGAACTGCTTGTTGTGAAGCCAAGATCTCCTGTCCCATGGCCAATTCAGATAAGGAGAGCAAATGGCTGAAAGAGAAGGGAGAGAAGCTGCTACACATATTTTAAAAAAAGGTGTTATTCAAAGACTATAAAAGGCAAAAGTTTGGATGAAGGAGAAGACAGAGGGTTGCCAAGTCATTGCAATAAAAAAAAAAAAGGAAGAGGCTGTTGCCAGGTCTTGGCACGTGTGCTTTTACTTGTATAAATCAGTCACTCTAGACCTGTGGTAGTTCTTGCTGACAAGCTGTCAAGCTCCTTGGCTGGGAGAACAGGGCATGTGCTTTACATGCACTTACAGAATAGTAAACTGTTATTAAAAATGGGAAAAAACCCCAGGCTGATTTACTTGTGGTTTTGCCTTCTCGGCTGTATTATCACAGAACAAATGCACTCGTGCATGGAGCAGTCTGGATCCATGGAAAACTACAGGCAAACCTCCCCGTGGAAGCACTTGACCCCTTAAGGGGAAGGGCACAAACAAAACGTCTCCAAGAACAGAGAGCACAAGACGGAGAAAGAGGCTGTGAGAAATGCAACTCACTTTCAAAAGATTTAAAAGCTTTATTAAAACCTTATCAAAAATACAAGAGAAGACTGAATAGAGAAAATACTACAGCACCAGGAGCAGAGGATTTTTTCCCACCATGTGCTCATCCACACAATGGAAGTTTTGTTTTTTTAACCCTTTAGCTCCTCTCAAAGTTCTGTCCATCAAATCCTTCTTCCCTGTCCAGGGGTGGAGATCACTTCCTTAAATCCTGATTGGAGTCAGGTGCTGCCATAGTAACAATCCCACCCTCCCAAATATCCCTAACCCTGGTAACAACGCAAGGTGGGGTAAAACATAAGTTTATAAAACTTCTCTTAATGTATATACATGATATATATATAAAATATCATATCCATATTTGCCTTTTAATTGTGAGAGTCAATGATGGCATTCCTCACCCATCACAAGGCCAAAGCCACAGCAAGGCAGGAGCAGGGGCAGGAGGAGGAGGAGGCAGGAGCTTTGTCTGAGCCGCTGGCAGCGCTGGCAAGGATGGGCTGCAGCCAGCAGAAGACAGGAAGGATGGATGTTCTGCTTCGGGGAGGAAAAGGAGAATTAAAAGCAGAAAATCCAGCAAAGGATTTAGCGGGATGTCATCCGAAGAGAATAAATAGATAATTGTCTGAGGAAAACCTGACCAGACCGGTTGTGTCTGTGCTGGCCCCGTGGAACGGGCACCGCCCTGTCCCGGCGCTGCCCCGGGAGCCGGCACCGGCCCCGGCTGGTGGGACGCTGCCCCCAAACCCATCCCCACCCCGGCTAACCCCGACATCTGCTACCCCCAGAACACACCGACTGCCTCTGGACAGCACCGCACCATTCCTGCCCTCAGCTCACGCAACAGATTTTTTTTTTTTTTTGAAACATCCTTGTCAGGACATTGAAACCTAGAAGAATGAGAAGTGAAACCCAACGCAGATATGAAATTTTATGGTGCCGTTTGTAGCAATACTTCCAAAACGAGCTTTGGCTGGAACACAGAGAGCTGGATTGTGCTGATGCAGGGTCCACAAGACACACAAAACATCAGTATTGGAAGAGATGGAGTTTTCTGTATGTCTTCTACTGTATTTCTCTGTTTGTAACCGCACAGCTCTGCTGTAACATGTTCTGAGCAGTCCCAAGGGCTGGTTCCTCCTCAACAGCACATTTTTGTCACTCTGAGTTTTACTGCTTATTTGTTGTAGTTATATTTGGAGGAATATATAAGACAAAAACTATTTAAAAAATAACTATCTGCTAACAAAACCAAACACAACAACTGCAACAGCCTATATCTCAAATCAAGAGCCTCTTTAGCCTGCAAGCAGATGAAATTCCAGTAATAATCCTACCTCTAATTCACAGGGCGTAAAAGTTCATCAGAACACAGACCATGGATATGTGGCAAAAAAAAAAAAAAAAAAAAAAAAAAAAAAAAAAGAGAGAAAATGGGATGTTTGTGTGTATTTGCAAAGTGTGGCTGTGGCCAAATTGAGCACTCAGGGTTGCCAAATCCCAGCTCCTGGCCCCAGCTGACAGACCTGCTGCCTCAGGGCTTCAGCAGGATGCAGAGCATGGGGTGCTCTGCCATGGCTGTGCTGCTGAGGGCTCAGGGTGGGTCCTGGGCAGGAGTCAGCCCTGGGCAAGGCTCGTCTGGTGAAGCAGGACACGGAGCCAAGCCCTCCATTCCGGGTCGTGAACCTCACTGGGACTTCAGCAGCCAAATGTCCTGACGAGAGCTGCAGGGTTGCTCTGCTGCAGGGCTGCTCTGCTGCAGGGCTGCTCTGCTGCAGGACACCGACGGACCTGGGCAGCTGCAGCTGCAGCAGCACCTCGATGTGGTCCCAGCATCAGCCAGCCTGGAGCTGCAGGGCAGGGCGGCAGCACAGCTCGGGGGTCACAGCACAGGAAGGAGCTGGAGCCAGCAGGATGAGCAGAGGGATGGAGCAGGAGGGCTGAGACAGCTGGGGAGCCCAGAGATGAGGAGCTTCAGCTTGACCCAACTGTGGCCTTTGCGTGCCTAATGGGGCTGGCAGGAAAGATGGGGAGAGACTTCTCACAAGCACCTGGGGTGACAGGACAAGGGAGAATGTCTTCAAACTGACAGAGTAGATTTAGGTTAGATATGTGGAAGAAATCCTTCCCTGTGAGGGTGGTGAGGCCCTGGCACAGGGTGCCCAGAGCAGCTGTGGCTGCCCCTGGATCCCTGACAGTGCCCAAGGCCAGGCTGGATGGGCTTGGAGCCACCTGGGACAGTGGAAGGTGTCCCTGCCCATGGCAGGGGGTGGAACTGGGGGAGCTTTAAGGTCCCTTTCACCCAAACCACTCTGGGGTTCTCTCTGTGTCACACAGGGTCACCTGGAGGTTTGTGCAGCAGAGAATTGACACTGGACACCAGCACAAAACACACAGGCTCTGACTTCTGGGACAGTCACTGCACAGCCCAGCCCAACAAACCCAAGTAAACACCTCAGCTCTTCAGTCCAGTTGTCTCAGGGAGTTCACTTCGGTCTTCTTTAAAAGGTGTGGCTGTGAATGAGTCATGAGGCACAGGGGATTAAAGAAGGGGAAGTAAGAGGTTAATTGGATTCTATTTGGAGAGGGATTTAGGTTGGCTGAGTTTTTTTCAGTCAGCAGCACATAGTGGAACATGTCACTTGTAATTGAGCTAATGAAACACCTCTGGAGATAAAAAAACACAAGCTAAATTCAGACTTGGCTTTGGAGACTTGAGGTTCATTCACACAAGGTTATGCAGAGATGGAACTGCTTTGTTTGAGCACAGGGCTGGAGAGGTCAGAGCAGGACTGGGTTTCCTTTGCAAAATCTGCTTTTTGTCACTCAGGGCTGCTGGACCTCGGGGTGATTAAGCAGACTGTTGTGTCATGGACACTCTCCCAGGCCAGGAACCCACACTCTGCCAATGTGCTAATGCAATTTTCTGGGTCCAGCCTCTCTCCTGCCCTGATGTTATTATATTTGTTTTCCATAAATAGGCATCTTGCTCCATGGTTATTGCTGGGGAGCTACACGTGGCTGAGCTGAAAGAGGGCTGCCAATACCTGCCCTCCTCCACACACCTTTTGGTGACTCTCAGTACAGTGCTTTTGGTTTTCTCAAAGGTAATTAAGGGTTTGTTTTTCAGTCCTCAAAACCTTGACAAAAGCACTTCTGTCCCAAAGCCAAACTACCAAACAGGACTTGAATGCAAGTAGGGGAGTGTTGCCTTCCTGAGCCTGCCCAAAGGCCAAGCCAGAGTCCCCTTTGTGAGAGATTTTAATGATCTGAAATTACCTGGTCTTCCAAGCCAAGAATAAAACCTTTCAGAGATTGTACCTTTCAGAGCAAGGTATATCGTGTTAAAAAATAAAAGGGAGACATTTTCTGGATGCTGTTTCAAAATCATAGAGGTATTTTGTACAAAACCACCACCTCCATCTTTTTAGAATGAACGACTCTGAATGAAAGTCACTTTCTAAATTAAAAAAGTTGCAATGAAAATTAGTTTCCAATTTTGCAGGTTTTATTTTCTTGCTCTGGGGATAATTACAATAATCCAGTAATTTCCTTTCCAAGGCACTTTCAGAAAACTAAAACTTCACTTCTTTTCCTCTGTCTTCCTTCAGGAATTTAAAAATAAAGTTAGTTTTAATGAGTAAAGTGCTTGACACACCTGATAAAAGAAACCAAAACCAACACAGGAATGAATTTTATGCAGTTGTGTAAAAGACAACAGGGACATGAGGACCTCAGTTCCTCCTCTTCTGTGCCAATTTGAGAACACAGGAAACCCTGGAGTGATGCGGCTGCACTCTGCCAGAGAAAACCATAACAGCACAAAGAAGAAGAGGAAGCCCAGACTTACACCCATGGCCCTGCTCAGATCTAGAGGGCAAGGACAGGAGGAGGATGGGTTTTAGATCCTCGTGACACTTGTTCAGCAGGAATTGCCTCTTTCTCTCTGGTTTCTCCTGCTGTGGTTTGATTTTTCCCTCTTCCTGCAGAGGTTTGATTCCTCCCTCTCTGGCTTTAGGCAAGAAGATAGGAAAGCAGCTGCTTGAGCTACCAGCAGGTACCTGGAAAATTGAATATCCCAGGTTAATCAAGGGATCAAAACATCCAAGATGCTGCAGGAGAGGAGAATGTGCCCTGGTCAGTGCTGTTACAGCCTTTGTCCCTCCCAGCATCCATCTCAGAGCTCCGTGCTGGCCAGCACACAGAAGAGACTTTCTCAGAGCACGGGTCCTGCAGATCCACTCCGAGATGGGAATTCAGGCTGCAGCCTTTCTGGCACCATCACCAGCAACAAAGACAAAACCATTTCATGCCCAGTTACAGCTCTGCAGCTGATTCAGGGAATTTGCACAAACAGCAACTGGTGGGGAAAAGGCTCCACTGCTCCCTGAGCTCAGCTCTCCAGAGAAGGGGATCCCATTCCCTCCCCAAAGCTGCCCAGCTCCTACAGTGCCAAGGCAAAGAGGGCCAAAGACAGTAGCAAAGAGCTATTTAAGACATGGCAGACAGCGACAAGGATCACCTCCATGGAATGGTTTTATTGCAGCAAGGCTCCCCAACCTCCCTTGATGAGAGCCATACTTCAAAGGCAACCTGGCCTGGATTAGAAACTCTAATATCTGAGGAGCCAAGAGCTTGCAGTTTCCCATTAAGTGGTATTAATTGCCCTGGTTATGGTGTTCTGCAGTTGGACCTCACCTACTGATCCCCCTTCCTCTCCTGCTGCAGAACACCCATCACTTTTTAAAGGGTTCCATAAAGCTGCAGGGAAGGCTCTGGTTTGTGTTATCTTGATTGCTCTGGACTGTGACAAAGCACGCATCACAGCTGCCCAGCCACACTATAGATCAAGCTCCTCTAACCTTTCCATGTCTCCAGAGGGGAATTCTAGGAAAAACACCAGATTTAACCTCCCAGGGTTTTATTTCTGGCGTGGAAGATGTCAGAGGCCACGCGAGCTTTCACTTTTTCCTTGTTCCCTAGGAACCCACAGCAACAGACAGGAGGAGCAAAGCAGGAAAGGCAAGGGAGAGCAACAGAAGCTGGACTTTGGATGCCACTGAACAGCCAAGGCCACGTGCAATGCTCAGTTCCTGGCCCACACAGAAACACAGGTGTGAACAAGTGGCCTTTGGGAACTCAACAGCCAAGGCTTTTATGGAGATCAGCTTTTCTCCTGAGCAATGAGGCTGCTGGGGATGAAGCCACATGTGGCAAGGCTGGTAGGGAATCAGCACAAAAGCTCCTGGTATGTATGGATAGTCAGTGTTTTCCATCCTGACTGAGCCTGTTCTGTGCAGGGCAGTGAATTCCCAGGTGTCTCACACAAACCAGCACGTGGCAGTGGGATGTGTAGCAAACCCATCTTGTGTAGGGTCCTTCAAAATCTGCTCCTCCTCTCCCTCTGGAAGGAAAAAGCTCAGGACTCTTCTGCTTCCTGCTACTCAGGGTGAAAAAGGTGAGGAGGAGCAAAGAAACAACAGGTTTAATTCCTATCCCCCGTGTCTCCCTTGGTTTATTCCCTGAATCAACAGGAGAAATTCATAGAATCACAAAGAGGTTTGAGTTGGAAGAGACCTTTAAGATCATCTGGTTCCAACAGCCTGCCCTGGACAGGGAACCTTGCCCTGGACCAGTTCTGGAGAAACAGAAAATCTGCAGTGTTCCTTCAGTAGGAGACCCACCCTGGCATGGTTTGATACACCTACCTCTGAATGGCAAATGAATTCCAGGAGTTTGGCTCATGTCTGCACAATCCCATTGCTGTGTGAGCAGTAATTGCACCCTGCCTCACCAGAGACATCGCAGGGAATGAGCCAGGACCAGCTCCTGTCAGTGCAGGCCGGGCTCTGACTCAGGATTTTCCAGTTAGACTCAGGATTTTCCCAGGTTTTCTTTCCATGAATCCAAGCCCTCTCAAACAATACTCACCCTAAGGATTCATTCCTGCCTGGATGCCAGATGCTGCCTTCAGCTCCACTCAAACACCCAGATGGAGAGTGGAGGGGATGATGTGGGTGCACACGTGAGCGTGGGCTTCTCCCCCGGCGCTGTGAATCAGCCACAATCACAATACCCAGTGATCTCTGCTAAATGCTTTTTAAAAAGGAGACTTAAAGGAACGTGAGCAAAATTAAAATACTGAACTAGCTAGTGAGATTTAAAAACACGAACTGTAAACCTTAGAAGAGAAACACAATTTTGCCTCTAACACAAAGAGAATTTTTAAGAGCAATTCACTCTGTGTGTTCTTCAAAGAGACTTTTCAGCCTGGGCTTTTGCTCACTTTCTCAAAAGAAGCTGACCTGAACATTTTTTAATTTCTTTCAAGCATAACAATTCAACCCAAAGCCACTTCTTTTTGTCTGTCTCCTTTCTCTGTATTAATTTCAATTCCATCAACGAGGCAGTTGCATAACTGTTGTTTGTAATTGCCGTCACGTCAACCCTGAAACCGATCACTGCAACACTGAAGTTATATAAAAGGTTTTGTTAGGATTTTTGCTATTTTTCTCGTTTAAATTGTGGGAAGATGAAGTCCTACCCTGGAGAGATGTTTTGGTTTTCTAAGCTCTGTTGTCTATTAGTCTTGTGCTTTGGTGTCTTTTCTCTCCAGTTTTGTTTTACACAGTGCAAGGGTCTGTTTATGCACAGAAAGTCTCCAAAAAAGTTCTGTGCACCCCACTAATACACAGGCTATAAAATAAACTCTGCTGAGTCAGAGAAGCTACTGGCAAAAGTAAAGTTCACAAAATAGGTTTGCTCTTAAGGAGCAATTTAAATTTCTGGCAAGGCAGACTATTTAAATGCTTCAGTGGCTGGAATTGTAATTTACCTTGTTCTTCCAAAACCAGTGGACTGTTTCTATGCAATGATGGAG
Source organism: Chloebia gouldiae (assembly GCA_003676055.1). Classification (NCBI taxonomy): domain Eukaryota; kingdom Metazoa; phylum Chordata; class Aves; order Passeriformes; family Passeridae; genus Chloebia; species Chloebia gouldiae. The sequence goes on along the minus strand of QUSF01000045.1, from coordinate 1,926,761 downwards.
TATCAAACCCATGGGATCATTTCTCCTTGTGTGTGTCTCTTCACCCAAACACACAGAATTGCTCCTGGAATTGAGACTCAGCTCCTCCAAACTCCTCTTGCTGTCCCTGCTTCTCCTGAGCATTCCTGACCCAGGGGTGTGCTTGCCTGGAAGGGAGGCTCCTCCCTGCCCCCAGAGAATTTAATGATCCATTTTACCACTCCTTTTCTGTCCTGCTAAAGGCACAAATGCCAGGGCCATACTCACAGATCTCCTGGGCCCAAGGTAGTCTCAAAGCTGTTCTGTACTGCAGAGAGAAATGCATCAAGCCATCAAATAATTAAGGACTTTATTTTGACATCAGTGAATTGTACCCAATACTTACTCCACTTATGTTCCTTCATACTTAAAAACAATCTGTTTGTAGCTGACATTGTTTTTTCTTTAAAAGTCTAGACAATGTGAAATTCTGCAATGTGACATTCTAGACAATGTGAATTTCTGAAAAGAAAAAGTGAAAGAGAAAAATACACTGAAATACCAATATAATGAACTATCAATGCTCACTCCCTTCTAAAAAAAAAAAAAGAGAAAACCCTTCAAGACCAGAAAATATATCTGCTTCTTACAATATCTTGTCGTGCCTCCCTGGGGAGGAGAAGCTTGTTTAGAGATGGGCATGGGATGGCAGGAAACCACATCTCTCATTTCCACTCCAGAATCAAGAGAAGCTTGTAAGGGCTCAAGCAGAGCAAAGCAAGGTTCTTGCTGAGGTCTGAGCCTGTAGCCCATTTCATCTGAGCACTACCCAAGAGACAGCAGTACCAGCTGCTCCTGTGGGGAAGCAGCAAGGAAGGAGCTGGCCAGCTGAGGTTTCCACATGGTCGTTGTTCACAATTCCTTCTGGATTAGCACATGGATTGCTGCTGCTCAGGGGAGCAGCAGCACTCAGTGAGAAAAAACTGTCACCTTCTGAGTGCTGGGAGCTTTGCAAAACACAGATTTCAAGCACCTAGGGAGGCACAGGGGAGACTGGGAATGCAGTTTAGCCAGATGCAGCGCAGGCATTCTTAAAGACACTCCCACAGGAATCCAGCGGTGTTTGAAATGAGAGGGGTGTGTGTCATAGCCAGGGCACAGCCACTCAACACGCAGTTACATTTAATTCATGAACTTCATAATTTGGATAGAAGAGTTCAAACTTCAACAGTGAGGTAAAGGTTGAAGTGAGATACACAAATGGATGCCCTGTGAGTTGCTCTCTTATCTTCACCTGAGGCCTTGTGGCTGACACAAAGGCAGCTCATGCTCAAAGGCAATTAACTCAAGCCCTTAGAGTGGTTTTCAAACACACAGATCTCACTCTGGGTGTTTGTGGCCTATTTCTCAAGGATTTGTGAAAGGCACCTAAGGAAATCAGGGCTGCTCTCAGTGAATCTGCTATTCGAGTGTGCTTGTGTGCTCTGAAGAACTGTTAACAGGCCCACACTCCACAAGGACTGCACCCCAATCTCTGGGCTGTAAGAAAGGCTCTGCCATGGCCACACCTCCCCAGCTCTGCATGCTCAGGGTCTCACAGCAATCCTAGCTCTCACAGTGGTGATGTTACCTCACTACTCTGGAGATGCAGCTTGTGGAAAGCACTTTATGCATAACCCAAGCCAGTTTTCTCTCAGCAGCTTCATTTTCCTGGGGATATCACCTGAGTAGGAATGGTGCAATCAGCCCTGGGAGAGCTCCTGGCCCTGCTCTGCCACATTCTCAGTAGCTGGGATTGGTGTTAGCTCAGACACTCTCCTCTAAGCAAAAGAAATAATCCTTCATTATTGCCAGGAATAAAATGCTGAATGCTTTAAGGAAGCCACACAAAAAGCTTCAATAGTGTGCACTTGCTTTGTTAAGGGTGCCTAAAAGATGTTTCACACGAAACACATGGTCATGCTTTGGAAAAACCTGCTCCAGTCACCAGC
>QUSF01000045.1:1887663-1924802 GCA_003676055.1 Chloebia gouldiae | reverse complement strand
GTGTGAATTCTCAGCTCCACCATCCACCCGGGGGTGCCTGCCCAGCTCTGGGGTGCTGTGTGTGCCTTTGTATTCAGCCAGAATTTACTGCAGATTCCAAATGGGACCTGGCTTCAAAGAACCAAAATATTTGCTTTCATGGGAGACCCAAGCCTCTGTCACACTGTATCCTCTCAGGGCCCTAACCAGATGAACTCCCTCTTCCAGTTCTGTTCTTGGTTCAGACACCTGTCCCTGTTCATGTCCCTCACCGAAAGGAGAACTTGGGAGTTAGAAACTCTCAAGCCCTACCCAAGGTTCATGGTGGCTCCAGCTACTCTGCAGCAGGGAGTGCTTTTCCATTTGGTGCCTCACCCCTGTGTCAGACACTGAACACAGTCTGGCAGCTGGTGTGTAAATCAGCCCAGCCTGCCTGTTACTGAGCTGGGGTAGGGCAGAGTTACCTCCTCAGCCCAGCACTTACCAACCTGCCCTCTCCCAAGTTATGTGTTGATCCAGCCGGGATTGCAGCTCACTCACACACGTGGGTCTGTAGGAGGAAAGTGATTTAACTGCAAGGCCTGTAGAAACAGCAGAGATGGATTTTAAGTCCCACACTCTGGGCTGTTTCACCACTACCTTGAAGCTCACAGCTGCCACTACAATGACTGCCTACTCTACTTTTTAAACACCTTCTGCTGTGGCTAATTCGATTAGACTTCCCCTTGGCTTTCCATCAACATCACTCCATGGAAAGTTGGCCCCATGAATTTGCAGAATGAGGTCTAAAGAGAACATGAACAGAAGGCAATCTAATATACAAAGGAAAATGAAACAGAAATGTGTACTTTATTCTTAGCACTCTTTACTCATGTAACTTCTCCAACCATTTATTAATGTTAATTTTGTTTTAAACTACCTTTCTTCCAGTGACAGCTTCAGCACCAGCGAGTTCTCCTCCTATCAGCTATTTTGGGACTAGTTATAAGCAAAGCTGTAAGAGAATGTAGCTCAAGGGACAGTTGCACCTTCTCACTGAAGGTCCAAATTACTCTGGTGTACTGCAAGGCAAACCCTGGCAGAGTTAAATAATGACACAAAGCAAAGATATACTCCATAAAACATTAATATTTTAATGAAAAATCTTAGCTTCATATTTCTATCCAAAGACACTCAAAACTAGTTCTTCTCCCCCCTTAATTTTGACCTATAATGGGACCAGTTTGGAGATTTTTTTTTTGTATTTTGGAACTTTTTTTTTAAAGATTAAACAACCAGGCTAGCAAAAAGGTACCCAATACATACTTTTCTTATATCAAACAAGCTAGTATTTCAATACAATGTAACTATACAGAATATATACATTACACGTATGATCACAAAGCAAACACTACAGGCTCAGAACAGATTTGAAAAAACATGATATTCACATTGATTACAATAACTCTAAAAATGATTGTAACGTTGAAACGGCACTTAGTTTACAAAAAAAGTCACAAAAATATATATAGCCACCAAGAACTATGGTTCCTGAAAAATACTAATAGCCAGATAGTATTATATAAAATGTGAAGTGTATTTAAACATCGTATACATTAAAAAACAAAACCAAAACCCAAAACCAACTCTGTTAGGTCAATAAACATGCCAAGTAATCTAGCTGTGGCCAGCATCAACAAGAGAAGCTGTACTGTGGATGAGATGATGACTGGATATACGGCTGGTGACTGGAGACTGGCACAGTTAAGGGGGTTTCACTGTTACTAAAATGCACAAAGAAGCCCAACAATAATTTAATTCACATTTTTTTCCCCTCCAGCTTCCACTTTTCCCTCTTTGGGGTTTCACCATGGGGCAGCACCTCGAGTGAAGGCACTGCAGGAACAGAGCAAAGAAGCTGTCCAAGGACTCGGTGTAGCCAGGGTTACAGGTCAGAATATCAAAAGCATGCATCAGCTAAATGAATGGTGAAACAAAATCACTCTTCTGGGGACTTCAGCAACCCTCAGGAAGACTGTAGTAGGTACAGTTGCCACACAGGCTGGCAGCACCAGATTCCACTTTTATTTTTTTTAGTGCGACCAGATTTGTAGCTGAGACCTGTGGGACATGGAGTTACTGCGCTGGCACACATGGAGTGAACGAAAATCCAGAGCAGTAAGTACTGTTGCACTAAAAAAATTCACATTTGTTTCTTTTATGGTACATTTCCTCAAATACTTGGAACCCACTCTATTTACCAGGTACCCCTGATGTGGCTGAGGTACTGTCTGGCCTAGAACCCTCCTACCTGCCATCATGATGCTATGGGATTTATTATGTCTACAGTTGGAGATGAGAACCCTCCAAAACAGGATTTCACCTTGTGAGCAAAACTCAAACGGAACCGGCCTGAATGAAAATCAGCTATTTTCCATATTCTGATGGTGTGGAAGTTGCAATGGATGTAGGAGCAGCAGGTGCTCCTCCATCTGAATTCTCTCATCCCTGCAGGGTGCACAAAGCTCCCGTTGGATTTGCATATAAAATGCTTCCTGGTTTGTCTCTGAGAGAGACCAGCACTCACCTCAGTGCTCCCACACCCTGGGCTGCAGGGGGGAACCAGTGACCAAGAAGTGCCTGAAGCCCTCATATAAAAACCTTAAACCATAGCTTAAAAACAATAAAATTTCATCCCGCAGGGGACATATAGGGATCATAGTCTTATAAAATATATCTGACTGCATTTGCAGCTATTACTTTTTTAAAAAGTTTAAATTCACATCTTTTAGACTCAGAATCCATGTGAACCCAGAACCATTTTCAATAACCGAGTCTACTGATCTCTCAGTATGAGAGACTTGACCGTGGTCTCTGCGAGCCTGACAACTGAACTCCAGCTGTGGGAAACACCACTTGGGCTCACTCTGCTTGGAGCACGAGGGTTGAACCACAGCAACCCTGACCCCTGGCAAGCAGACACAGAAATGCATACTAAATAATGGATTTTTTGGGGGGGAGGAAAAAAAAAACAAAACAAAACAAGAAATAAGAAAATGCATCCCAGAATTCAAAGCCCTCTGATAATGTACTGAAAGAAATTTATGTTTTAGGTTTAATCCCAAGTGTAGTTTAAGGCAAGTTTTTTCTATTTTAGTTATCGCTCTTGCTGTTTGGAATCCAAGCATACTAGCAACATAAATTGTTTTAAGAGGTTCTGTGTTTTTACATCTCTCTTGTGAAGAACACCAGCATTTCAAAGAACTGAACAGTTCCAACAAGTTAGAGAGGAGAAATAAAATGGTGTTTGCATTTAAACTGTATTCATTTCTATGGAGAAAAGTGATATTAACAAGAAACAATTACAGACAGGAAAATTAACAAGTAAACCCAACCCTAAACCAACCAAACAAAATCCTCCAAGAACTCTATTCTTCTTCCAGTTGAACCAGATTGAAAAGTGAGAACTAAATTAAGATGTTACCCAGAGACAGGAGGCTGAAAAGATAATGTGTAACACACAATGCAATGAATAATGAACCCCAGGCCTTGCCTTGTACCTCGGTGTTAATGATCCTTATTTCTTTTCAAGGAAGAACAGATCAGAGCTATAAAGTCTTTGTAGCTTTCCCCTTTCTCTTTGGTATTCTGAAAGCAATTTGCCTTCTGACTCAAAATTTTAAGTCTTAAAAATCCAATATCCAGATATGTCTATGGTGTGTTTGCACCTTCTCACCAATGAACTCTTTAGCAAAATACTTCAGGGATGAAAATGATCAGATTCTAATGATCAGATTATGTCCTCCACCTCATACCCAGCCACCTCTGATTATTACATCTCTGCAGTCAGGAAATGTGGTTTGGGTGAAGCACTTTTCAGAACACGAATCACAAAGGACTCTCATTTAGCTGTATGACACGTCAGGAAAAAGAGAAAATGCTGGATTTGAGCTCAGTGCCGTAGCCCTCTAGTTCAGAATAGAGCTCAGCAAAAGGCATTGTCTTGTCTCACTGGCTTCTCAGAGAAATCAGAAGTGGAAGAGAAATGGTCTCTGAATTCAGCTCATCAGCAGGCACTGGGCTATTTCACAGTACAGCAGCCCAGAAAAAGCATTTCTCCTTCAAGCCCTTTTAAGAAGCCTCACAAAGGTAGATATAATCAAGACTGAATTGCAGCACAGAAGTTCTTTGCAGCATGTTTCTAAAACACCCTTTGGATCTGGTGAAGAAACCCCATTCCAGCAACTTGGAAAGTACTTAAATCCCAACTGTTTTTGCTCTATTTAACTAAAATATGTGGGTTTAACCTAAAAAGAGAAAAATTGTTGAAGTCACTGAAACCCTTTAAACACTTCCCAAAGGTCAATAAACTTTTTGCCTTACAAAAGCTGGCTATTAATAGAAAGAACTCAGTCTCAGAGAGTATCAGAGCTGCCTAGGCTGACTGAATACAAATTGATGTGCAATATAATACGACTTTTGTGTTTTCTGTTTCTTCAGGAGCAACCTTTCTCTATTGGTTTCATTTCCTCCTCATGTTTGCATAAAACAAATCCGGCCTGAAAACAGCAATTTACAAAAAACAAGACTCAAAACTAAGGGAGTATATCATGCCTTTGGAATATTGAGATCAAGCAATACCTACTCACTCAGCACATCATCTGTAGGCCGTGGGTATTTGGCATCAAACACTGAGTTAACTTCAGAAGCTGTAAGAAAAATCACAAATCTCCTAATGTACTTCCTAATTTAGGGTTCAAAGCAGTACTTGAGTCCAAACAGCCTCGACCAAACAAGACTCACTGCTCTGAAAAGCCCACACCCTCTATTTGTAGCTTTTTCTAAATATGGAAAAATGAAATTGCAAATATTTCAGTTTATTGCTTGCTTGAGCTGTGTGTGTAGCTGGAGTAATGGCCTTTAATAAACTGAGTTGGCAAGGATTTAAAGTGTTTTGAAACAGGAACAATTCATCATCGCTCTATAGGCTTTTTGTAAACAACCCCCTGTTGGTTAGAAAGTTGTCCTTAGAGAGAATAAATTGCTTGTTTTATCCAAAACAGGCTAGTAAAAATCTCTGAAACTATACATACGTATGTATAAACAAAACAATGTGCAATAATGCACAAAAGAGCTTATTTTTTCCAATCTGTAAACTCCCTCTAGCTAGCTCTCAGATTAGTAAAAATACAGTGTGTATGTGAGGGGGCAATGATCAGAACTGCAAATAATCTGGCTGTGGTTTAAGAATTTCAGTTTGGGAAAACTTTCATTTTCCTTTGTGGTTCCCCAGCTACAGACAGGTACAGTCAGGAGATGTTTGTCAGGCTTGCATGGCTAAACACTTTTCCATCATTCCCAATTCCTGGTGCACCTTTAGACTTTCCATGCCTAGCCTCAGCTGGGCAGATCTGTTTAGGCTATTTGATCAAGAAGTTTCTAAAAGGACTGGAACAGAAGCAGGAATACCTGGCATTCATCTGGGCTGGACAGGGATCGTGTGTTTTGAAGAAGTGTGTGACTGTTCCTTTCAAAAGCACTCACCATTTCCAAGCACAGGGCACAGTAAGGGCTTTGAAAAACAGCAGGCACATATAGGAAGTGTCACTTCTTTATGCAGAAGATTAAAGCATCCACTCAAAACTAGTCAAAACTGTTCAATCATGGTTTCCAATGCATCCTTTTGTTTATCATTTGAGAAAGGTTTCCTCTGATTTCTTTCCCTTAACCAGAGGGCCTGCAGAAGCAAGAGAAACTGAATGAGCTGCTCTAACTGTGGAAGAAGGAATAGTTAAAGTGATCTGAATCAGTTGTTCTTCTTTAGAAGTATATCACAGCTTCCATGATGTTCTGACAAGATCTTTTTTTGTGCAATCAGTCTTAAATATTTTCACAGAAGTGATCGTTCAGTCATGAAAAATAATGTAACATCTGTCGCAGTTTTCAGTTTAAAGCGTAGCTTACAAAGTAAAAAGGGGAAAATCTCCCCACTTTTTGTTTAAAAAATTAAATTAAAATGTACAGGACCAAACACAGGCACTTTCCAAAGAACAAAAATGAAACCAAACCATGAATTACTCGATAGTAATAGATGACAGCTCCGGTTTGGGAGGGTCACCCGCGGCTGCCTCAGCAGTGGTGTTAGTCTTTGGCTGCTCTGGCACATCTTCTTCCTTCTCTGCCAACCCACCCAGAGACCCCAAGGGGAAAGTGCTTTCACAATTCTGAGTTGACGACACCTGTGAAATGACAGGCATTTGGACAGAAGAGTTGCTCTCAAAGCCATGCTCCCCTAGCTCATACTGCCCGAGGGTCTCCTCTTGTTCCTGGTTTAAGTAGTCCGGTACTAGGAAGTCACTGGAAGAAGGTAAAGGACAGAAGAGAAATGTCATTTCTCACCCCATGGTATCAGCTCCATCACACATCTACACACTGCATTGACAGAGAACAAAGGTACTCATTTCACAAGATCCTGGCCAAGATCCTGGCACTCACATGCTCCACTAAGCACCATAACCTGGTTCTCATTTCCACACACACAGAATTTATTCAATGGCATCTATTTCACATCCGTATTTCCTACACAGCAACTTCTTATTATTAGATGGTATCACCTTGATGAGAACGCAAGTTAATGTCTGGAACACATTTGGCACTGACAACCTCATTGAAAAAAAGGGAGCACTCAGGCTTTAAAAATAGAAACAAAAATTAGTTCAGCACCGGCAAAATGTGGCCCTCGCCATGTCTGAAGTACAACATCCCCCAGAGCAGGAGGAGGACCTCCCTCCAAGTGGGCAGGCTGGAACCAGAGGCACCAGGTGAGGCAGCTGAAGGCAGAGGGAGCTGCCAGCTGCAGTGGGGGTGTGATCCTGACACGTATCATGCTCCTGAGAAAAGCATGGAATTGCATTTCCTTCCCCTTTTAATCCTTTCTGGACAATGTTTCTGATATGCACTCTTAACAGCTGAGGCCTGAGTGGATCCAAAGAAAACCTACCAAATGCTCCAGTTGTATTTTCAGAGCATGAGGACATAATGGAAATAAATTTCTTTGCAAGTTTTCAGCACCAGACATGAAGTTTGTACTTGAGACAAGTATATACATATATCACATATATGCACATTTGAATGCTTTGGTTCACCTGGCAATGCCTCAGTTAAAAGAAATCCTTAAATTACAGAAGCATTCACTGCTCCAACCCAAACTCACAGCCAGCTCTGCCAAACCTCGTGTTTGTCAAACCAGACTGAAGGAAGGGCTACAGGCAACAAAAATCACACCCTTTAATATGACTTTAATTTGCTGACAACACTGCAGTGCTTACCACAACCAGGGCATCTCCCTGCAGAGTTTTCACCCCAGTTTTGGCACAAGAGCCAAGAACAAGAACTGTGTAAGCCCACAGATATGAAGCACTTGTAGTTTTAAACAATATTCTGCTGAAAGAACAGCAACTGGCTTTCCTGCTTTGTTTTTCAATCTTTTTCATCCTACGTCACTTCTGAGTTAATCAAATAGAACAAAATACTCAAATGTTTTTTATGGGCAGAAGAATAATGTCTGAAAATCAGGAGGGGTGGGATTGTGATGCTGTAACATTCAGAACACGTCTTTTGCATTGCTGAAGGCAGATGACTTACACACACCAAGCTGCACTCTCTCTATAGATTTAAGAGCTGGAAGACCTTCCTGTCTTCAATTCTCTCATCCAACTTTTCTATTTTCTATCTCAAATTCCAACAATTATATTTATATCAATGAGAGAACACAGTGCTCATCTGATCCCTCAGAACTCTTTTAATAGTCTTTAGCAGTGCATTTGTGAGATATGCCAAGTCTTTTGTGCCCTGATAAAAAAATGTCCAAGTGGCCCTTACTATTTCCAAACCTATTAGTCTAATCATTTAGTAATGTTATCTAGAAAATGAGAAAGAAGAAGGTCTGGAGTCATGCAGTCTTTCCACAGTGTTAAGCAAGCACTTAAAATGAAGTAGGAAGTCTGTGCCCTATGAAAGTGAACAGGCTACATACAAGGTTTTGAAAAGCAAATCAATATCAAATCACAGATACTGTAGGACAGAACACTATGGCTTCACACCATTGGCCTGGCCATAGGTACTACTGAAAAGAGAAATTAAGTGACCCAGAACCAGCCTCTGCATATCACTGGATTCTTCAGTAGCCTCCTACATAGCTCCCATGCTGTAAGACAGATCAGATACAACAGAGAGTGGAGCAGGAATCAATCTGACTGGAATTAGCTGGCAACCTGATGAGAGGCACAGCAGGCTGCCCTGAAAGTAGGAAATGATGATCTAAGGAGAAAAAAAAAAAGAAAAAAAAGGAAAAAAAAAAGAAAAAATGAAAAAAAAAGCAAGTTTCCCTGTTAGGTTTTTGCTGTGCACCTCACCTGCTCTGGAAGTAGTTTGCTAGCTCTGACGCTTCATGGTTCAAGCTCCTCAGGTGAACGATTAAATTTCCAGAGTTGGTGAACATGGCGCCGCATGTTTTGCACTCGTAAATCCGAGGCTTGCGGATAATGTGCCGGGAAACCCGCATGTGGTGTTTATATTCCCCGAAGGAAGTGAAAGTGGCACTACATATCTGGCACCGGAAACAGCGTTTACCTTCGTGCTTCAGGCGATGCATCTTGAGCGAGTAAGCTCGGGTGAACTTTTTCCCACAGCGGTCACACTGAAAGGGTTTAATGCCTGTGGAAGAGAGAGCGCAAACACGTTCACCTGCTGTGAGCACGGGGCAGGGCAGAATCCTCCCGCAGTGCTACAGCACTGCTCGTGGTCACAGCAAAGCCCTGCTTGAGGAACAGATTCTCTGTCAGCTTTAAAAAGGCAGAAACAATTAGAGCAGAGTGCACTCCCTCAGTAGCAACCTCCAGGAAATCTCCCGGCTGTGACCTGTCCCGAGGCTCCTTCCCCACGGTTTAAACGAGCACAAGCCCCCGTGGATTAAAGATCCAACAAGGACCTGATGCTGCAGTCATCTCCAGCGCCTTTGAACTCCTTTGATCTCGGCAGATTCTTGTGCCAGACTGGTTCCAAACAATGCAATTATCAGCCTACCCTTAATTGCAATGTTTTTTTCTGGCTGCCTTTGGCCTCGGAGAAGGGTTCTGGCAAGGGGACTGTGTGCACAGGGCCGCCCCTGTAATGCAGCAGGAATGGTGATAAAAGGGGCAGTAGGAGCCTTTATATTGCGTGGGAACCTTGTTGTACAAGAATTTTCGGCAACTTTGCATGACAGACAGCTCTCTAAGACAGTACAGCTTCATGCCTCTTATTTTTTTCTTGTATAATTTAGAAATTCAGTTCCTAGCTCATTTTTCATTTCTTACCCCTAAAACATGCGATCTCTGCAACATGTTGCAGTGGCTGAGTGTGTAATCACACAAACAGAACTATTACAAGATAAAAGTCTGAGTCACCAAAACCTTAGGATTCATTAAAAAGTCTGAACTCCAGAAAGTGGGAAAATCCAAACCTGAGGCTAAGAATCTGGAATATGGAGTTCTATTCATAATAGGGCTGTCAAGGAATAAAAAAGATTTTTTCAAAAGGCTGAATGTGCATCAGCCCTGGCTGTTAATTCCCCCAGTCTTTCACTCTGCTTTCCTTACTTTCAAAGCAGGAGGTGAACTTTTAATTGAGGGCTTTTAGACAGAGAAAGCTGTAGTTAAGGTTACACTGAAACGCCCTGTTAAGCATGTGAAAACAAGTTAATAAACTGGAATATGGTCTGGTGGAGCTCAAACTTTTCATGCTTTCCTACTGTCCAAGGGCACCTATTTCCTCTGGTAGTTTAAGGGAAATCTCTTTAGCCATTTTACTTATGTGAAAACACTTTCAACATTTACAAGCTTTGAGAGTTCTTTTGCATGTTAATTATTCTAAACCAGCTATTCAAAGCTCTCCCAACTTTACCCAGGGGGTGTCAGTTGACAGGTGGACCAGAGAGGCTTTGCTGTCAGATTTTAACAGGCTTAGGATCATTTTGCACCTGATATGCCTACAGAATTTGCTTTTTCAAGTATTAAACATATATCTGGTTATTTTGCTTGAAAGCATTCAAAAAATAATTGTTAACGGGGAAAAAATTACACCTTGTCAGTTGTGGCTGCTCTGTCCCAGAATGCTTCAGCCTCTGTGTGTAGGTAGGAGTCAGACTCAAACCAGGAGATGCTAAACCATGAGACTTAGTGCCCAAGTGCAAAAACCCTTCAATACTCCCTTTATTCCCTCAAATGTCAATGTTATAACCACATAATGCTGACAAGTCTTGAAAACACCAATTGCAAAGACATTGGGGAGTTCACATTTGGTTAGAAATCAAAATGAATTTGGGGACCAAGGCCCAGAGGGAGGCATTCACATAAACGTTTGGCTGCCTGTGCTACCTGCAGGAGCTAAATTGATAATCAAACCAATTCAGTTGTCCTGCAGTCCTTCCAAAAAGTCTGAGATCCATAGGCATACAACGTTCTTCAGTGCAAGGACACAGATAGATAATATTTTCCTATGGCTGCAAGTCTCCTCTGGAACACAGCAGAGAATTCCAATATGGCAGAGCAAGAATCTCAATCTATTTCTTTAGTGCAATAAAAGAGCCAAGTATCCTTTATTTCATCTCAGATCTTTTTCAGGAAAATTACTTATCCTGATGAGTTCCAGGCAATCAGGTGTTTTCAGTCCACACAAATACTAATTATCCACAAGCACAACCACCAGTCAGGGATCGAAACAAGCATTCAACAAGACAAACCTCTACCCAATGTGAAATGAACTCTCAAGCACTTGGCAGGCGAGTGAAAAGCTGCATTAGTACAAGTGCAGCCTCACTCTGCAGAGGGAGGCTGAGTCAGGAATTGGGGAACAGGGTGTTTCTTACCTGAGTGGATAAGCATGTGTTGTTTTAGGTTCTGGATGCGGGTGAAGCGCACCCCGCACGTGGGACACTGAAAGGGTCTGTCGGGGCCGTTTGGGCTGGGCCTCTCTGTGCTGCTGGTGGAAGGAGCAATGTAGAGTTGGTAGGGATACTGAACGTTCTCCAGACTACAACGAAAAAAGGCACTCATTTACAAAACAAGCCACAGAAATGACCCAAGAAGCCTCATCTGTGAAAATCTGAACCTTGAGGGCTTTTGTGTGAGAAGGAAGAGACTGGCATGTCACATTTCTGCTGAAATTTCACTTATTCTGGAAATCTCTGGGGCTGCAGCAATGTGTCTGATCTGCACCTCAAGTCTTCCAGTCACTGACTCTGCACATCTCAGCACACCCAGGGAATAAGCTCAGAATTCTCTTTCTTTGAGCAACAGGCCTGAGCACAACTGCAAACTGAACATTATTTTCCAGGCATGGGCATTTTCTCCAGCACATCAATGGCTTGCAATCACTAAACAGTCCCTGAGGAAGAGTTTATAGAGCTGAGCAAATGAAAAGCAAAGGAGCATTTTGCAGCTCCAGTGATATTTACAAATGAAATTAAAGCCAATTAATTTTTCATCTCAATCCAAGTTCCATCAACAAATACTAGAATCTATAACTGCATATTTCTAAGTTTAAAATATTAATCTAATGAAGTAATACTTGCTCCTTGTCTGATTGAAAGAGCTCCACGAGCAGAGCTCCACTGCTGTGTTTAAAGAACAGCACATGGACTGCAATGAGGAACAATTTAACTTTCAAAGTAATTTATTTAAAACTGACTAATTGCTCCTCCATAGCCTCCAGCTGCAAACTGTTTAAGGGAACTATAGTGCTCTAATCCAAGTCTTCTGGCAAGGAACTTGCTAAAGGCACAGTGAAATAAGAACAAATCTGCTGGTACAGACATGGGAACAACAGGGTTTGTACTTACTTACCAGGGGTTTCCCTTCCCTGAGCATTGGGGTCTGTATTTTTGGTGAAATAGTCATTTCAGCTGCTCCCAGCCTGCTGGAAGATCAGCCATCACTGGCAGCAGGGAACTGCTCTGACCCTCACTGTTCATTCCATGGCCAGCACATTGCAACTTTAGCTTTATTAAACTGAAATGTCTGACATGTCCTGACAAAAGATGCAATGGTATCTCCTCACAGTCAGAAAGTTTTCCTAACTGAGGAAATCCTTCTGCTGCTCTGCCTCCCCCTCAAGCCCACAGGGCTGGCTTCAGGGTTATGCTGGATTTGGGGATTTCTAACACAGACATAAATGAAATTGCACAAATGCATTTTCCTAGGCATCATACAAAAACTCACAAAGCAATTCAGCACAGGAGGGCAAGAACTAGGATCATCTCTTTAAAATCAACACTTAAACTGTTTACTCTGGAAAAGGATGTCACTACAACTGTGAAGACAGGGGGTATCTGAATTCTGAGAGCAGAATTCTCAGCAGCAAAAGTTCCAGCTGTAAAATTTATCTGGAGAGAGAGCACCAGGTATCTCCTGATACACAGAGGATTAAAAAGTTTCCTGCAGGAGTTTAGTTATCACTCAGTCTGTAAAACCCTAAGGATTTCTGATCTCACATGGCACTGGAGGAAGATTTACACTAAAGAAGACATTTTCTTGTCCTTGACTTTTTATACACAGTAGGGTACCAAAGCTGTGGAAAACAGAGATGCTGACAGACTTGCTGATCCTTGATAAAGGGAGTATTTGCAAAAGCAAAGTCACTAGCTCCTGTCCTGGGCCTGACAGAATGGAGCTCTTTGCAATTTTGGGGTCTAAAAAACATCAACTGAGGCTTTTTGAAATAAAACATAGTTAAACATAGGCTCTAATTTTTCTTACAAAATTCCTGACCAACTCTGGCACTCCACTTCCTTTTTTATACACGTAGTGTGCTCAAATAAGAATAACATTTGGGTTTTGTGACAACAAAGAATTTCATCTTCTCCTGACATGTTCCTTAGGTCCTGCCTCCCTCCCTCCTGAGCTTTCTCAGGAGACACTCAAAGTAGGGCAGCAGTCAGGAGCCAGAGCTCTCCTTTTGTTTGCAGCCCTCTCGGGCTTGCTCACCACCCTCCATGCCAGTGCTGGTGCCACCTCCTCCACTGGAGAAGTGCTATGGGCACAGCTCCAGAGCAGAAATTGAAAATAAAGTCTGGTTCTTTAATTCATCCATCTTTCATGATGAGGAGGGCTGATTAAAGCAGATCCAGTGGGAATCAAGAGGCTCTCCAGCTATCAGTGCCTGCCTTGTCTTTTCCCATGCTCACACTGCCAGCAGGGTGAAATACCTATTTGGTGACATAACTTAGCACCATGAAGAGATTTATTTGAAACACTATTAGATTTTCTCTCCCCTGATTATTTTCCCCCACATTTACTTAATTTTTCATGACTTGTAATTTGTGATCAATATGGCATTTAACAGTTGAGATTTGACATCTCCAAGAACTTCTGTACCAGTTACAGAGAGAGAGAGATTTCAAAGCTTTTCACTGAAATATCCTACTTGCACTTTTTCTTCTTTTCACCCTGAGATTATTTACATATTTAACTATGCAGAACTAAACTCTGACAAACATGAATGCCAAAATGCCAGTGAACCTAGAAATATTTGTTATTTGCAAATAACTATTATTTTAGAGAAGTGGAGGTTCTCATTCTGTTGGATCAGAGAGACCTTTTTTAACTTTTATAACTGAGCAATTCCTTTTTAAGTGCAGCCACAAACTGATAGAGAGACCAACTGTTAAAGCAGGCAAGATTAGAAAAGTGTTTAACAATCCAAATGTGAAATACCAGAGAAAGAATAGATCACACTTCATTGGAACAGTAATTTCAATACTTAACAGACTCTTGTGTGCCTATTATGCTGACAACAATTACATGTGACCTACTGTTTATGAAACACTGATTATGCAGGAGGCCAAATTAATGCTGTTAATTATTTAAGACAGAAACTCAAGAGATAGGACATCTTAGTTTTTGAAATGTTTATGATTCTTCCCACAGTGACAATGATATAATATTGAGAGACCTTTAGAGGGACTAGTCTTTTGCTTTGTTTTAGAAATGTAATATATGCTTATTACAATATACATTTTTCAATATAAATTTACACACCACTGATTTTGACATTTTGAGAATTTCTAGTAATAAAGAAATGTACAATATGGAGTTAAAGGTGCATGAAACATTCAAACATTTTGGGGGGGAAATTTTCTCCATCTGTACAATGTATTGATTGTTTTTTTTTTCTGATTCAGCTACAGAAACATGTTTTACTTTATTCAGAATTCTTATGCCCTCAAAACTGTGTGCCCAAATTGCTGCACAGTGAACAGGCCATATTTAATGGCTGCTGTGCCCATCCCATGCTTGAAATGGGAATTTAGGTCATGCTTGAAGTATATTTGAGTGCATTTGAGTGCACTGACAAGACAAATACACACACACCCCTGAAAGGAAGCTGCTCAGGTCTTGGAAGCACCATTTTACTCATTTAACTTGTTCTTGGAATCAGAACCTTCTTGATGCTTTCATTTGAATTTATAAAATAAATCACTTGGTAGTTCTAGAGTCTAAAATCTCCATGACTCTTAGTTCACTTGTAGCTATTGAAACAAGGTGCAAATTCTCGTTCATTTTGCTGATAGTTCTGTCACTCTGAGATAAATTATTTTCAAACTGGGGCACAAATAAGGTAAATATTATTTCCTTCTCTGCATTTAAGAGATCTTTTAGTGGGAATTTTCAGTATGTTTAAAGAATTTTTTAGCTTTTGAATTTTCTATGCAGTTTGTGCTGAAGCGCTGCAGTTTTATGGGAAATTTCTGAAATTATCCACTGCTGAAAATATGTGTGCCACTTGACTTCAGAATTACAGGTTTAAAAGCCTGGATTAGTTCAAGTGCAACATGTGCTCCTACTATTAATTCAACCCTTAAGTGCTGGGTGTTATTTTTATACTCAGGTTTGTTAGCAGATAGATAAAATCTTCCATGTCGTCCAAAAAGTCTTATCTAAGCAGTTATTTTCCCTTTTTCAGGGAAGTGGGACAGATTTTAGCTGGAAATGACAGGAAAGATTTTATAAGCTATGAAAATGCAGCTCTTGGTTATTATCTCTATAGGGAGCTTCTCTTGACACAATTTCTGGAACAACTTCCAAAGGTTCACACTTCTTCCTCAGACCCACTTGTCTTACAAACCCCTGCAGAAACCAGTTTGGAAAAACATGCTGAGAGAGGGGAGAGCTAAGAACTGGGAATCAGAGCAGTTGAGAGCAGCCCTGTGTGCCATGTGTGGGTATCTCACTTGTCTCTAACAGAACCACAATGCCTCTTTGACCAAACAGACCCAGTTTAGTTTGGTTTTCTCTGCCAACCTTCCCTTATAAGGGATTCCCTTAATAAATCACTCAGCTCAGCACAGTAAAAGCCTGCTAAATATTTACAGCAAGTGCCATACAGCATCTTGGTAAGAAGCTACAGGCAGAAAATTTGGGAGAAGAGATTTAAGGCTGCTCTGCCTCTCCTGTGGCTTGCAGTAGGGAGGTCTGGTGATGTCAGGGTTAGGTCCTTGTTTTCAGTTTGTTGCTTTAGCATGCATGTTGCACATAGAGGTTTAATTAAAATTTATTAATACAGAGCAATGATGAAGAAACAGCAAGAACAGGACTATCTTTCTTCACCAGTGCTGTCTGGAAATAGATAGGAAACAAAAAGCAACGAGTAAGCAGATTCTGACTTTCATCACCTACGTTCTTCTAAAGCATCTGGCCCTCCAGGCACTGATTGTACTTTGATCAACACAGAGAACTTGATGTAGGAACAACTAAACATTGTGGGATTAAGGCTGGGAGGTTGATCCCAGCACTTGGTGCAGAACACTTTGCACACCAGGTTGGTACATACCGATCGTCATCGTCTGCGTGAGCGTTAGTGCCAGAGGTGCTTTGGAGTGTGGGCAATCCCTCTGTAACCCCCTCATCTATTGAGCCTAGGCAAAGAAAAAAAGGCAATTTAATGCAAAAAGCTGTTCAAAAAGGGTTGGGGGGCAGGTAAATACACATCAAGCTTGCTTTCTCAAATCTCTGATAGGCACTGCTTCCTGGGTGATGAGATAATAAAAGTGTCTTGGGAAAGTAATTTAGAACACTCAGAAGCAACTTGCTCCAAATCAGCTTCTCTCTGCACAGATTACCCAGTAAATTGACAATTCAATAAAGGGCACATATTTGGTATGCCTAGAAAATGGAAATGTTAAATACAGCCAGTTTTCAAAACACATCCAGTACTAGCACTGTAAAGCAGAAATGTTACATTCACCTAAAGGGACTATTTTGTCAAATTTTCAAGACTTTCTGAGCAATAAGAAGTTCAAACCTGCTACACCAAATGGCTTTTCATCCATAAATATATTAATTGATAATGTCCTCATTTATTGATAAGCAGCTGAGACAGGAAGAGCCCTCTGGGAAGTCAGAAATGCTGCACAAAAGAGACCAAACATCTGTCTGTTAGAGAAATGTACAAACAAAAACCACTCCAGAGCTCTGCTCAGTTCACAGCACTGGGGCAAATGTAGCTCAAGGGGCTTGGGGAACAGAATGCAATGGCAATGCAGCACTAAAACAAACCCACACTGATGGGGCTGTTGCTCATCTCTCATCACCACCAGAGTTTGGCCAAGCAGCCTCTGGATCTCCCCCACTGAACCATGGGGCACGAGGACAGGTGGGGAAGGAGATTTCTCTCCCCACACCTCCACCTCGAGGACAAGCAAAGCACAGAACACCCCAGCTACTGTTCTGCTTTCTGAGACAGAACAGCAGCAATCTGAACTTGGGGACCCTAAAGCTCACCAGGAAAATCAAACAGAATTAGGTGTACTGGTAAGTGTCAGAGAAAATGGGAAACTAAAAAGAAGGTACAAAGATGTGAAAAGTGAAGCAGAAAATGTGCATATTCTGTCAAAAAGAATGAGAGATCTTTCCTAAAGTGAGAGATTCTTGTCTTAATGTGATGCCATGTTATGGGGCCAGTGACAAGAGGAAAACTGCATCTCTGTCAGCTTCACAATTAGTAAAATAAAATTTTTGAATTTTGTTAAGAGGTGACAAACTATACTTGGGAAATTCATCAGCTAAGCAATCTATAAAGTTATAGAAGTTAATCCTGTTCTGATTTATCCTTCCTTTTCATGAAATACTTAAATGACAGTCTACTGAAAAATAAGCCCAAGTGCTGTTGGGTTTAATTTCATGCCTTCACCTCTCAAATGCCAAAAGTGCTAATGAGTTATGAGGGTATCTTCTCAGACACAGCTGTTTTGTAACCGTAATTATTTATTTATCAAGTCCCTGCTCCAGATATAATACTTCATAATACATCTCCTTCCGTATTATAAAATGCTTCCAAATATAAATAAATTGCAAATGAACAATTCCTAGATTTCCCAAAGAGTGAATAAGAGCTTTTTGCAATATCAGAGAGAGGCAAGAATGCTTTTGTAAATGCACTATAAAACACTGAGATAAATATATGCAATTATATGAGGAAAATGTGTTCAGGGTAGAAAAAGCTGTACTTTAACAAATCTTGCTGCCTCCATTTGCTATTCTTACATTGCTGCATAAAGTAATGCATTTTTGGGAGGTAAAAAGTGCTTTCTAGCTACAAAGTGTGCTGTATCATAACTGTGCTAAAAAGCAAGAACACTGTTTCCCTTTATAGCAAAACATGAATAAAAACCATTCTGAGGATGGTTATTATGCCAAGACCACTAAATATTAATTCAAACCTATTCAAAGACAAAGAGCAGATTTGTACTTTAAAGATTTTGCCCTGGCACATTTTTCTTCTCTCTGCAGCTGTTTTAAGGCAGAACATGTTGTACTAAGAGCAATGACAGATATTTAAGTTTAAAAAATACAATCACTAAAGCCTGAAATTCTCTACACCGTGCACACAAAACTACTCATCTGGGGCCTGGAGTTTACACCCAGTTTGTTCTTTAAGCTACCTTGGTATGATATTTATTTATATATTTATTATATTTATCACTTGATAGGCTATTTTTAACATTCCCAAATCATTACTGCTTCTTGTTCTATTTTGTCTGTGATGATATAATTACTTTGATGAAATAATTTGCATCTCTTATCACACGGCCCTGGAAAAGTCTTTCCGTTCTGACTGCAATGAGTTAAAAACTGAATCAAACAAAACCTGTTTTTGAACAAGGACCACTTTTCCTGGTGATTCCACAGCAAACAAATAGTTTCTTTTAGTTTTTAATTTATGCAATATTTTGGCAAATTACATTTAAAGATTTAGAGTTAAACTATAAGACATTAAGTCTGTTCCTCAGCAAAGCTAAACATCCTTGTCTCCAATAAAGAAAACATTTTCATTTGGAAAAAGCATTACAATCTAAAATACCAACATGTGAGCTATACAAACTGGACAACAATCCAACAGAAAATGATAGCATAAATGGCAAATATTTTCATTTCTTTTTAGTGAACAGTTTGGCACTGAATGTGTATTGCAGTTCTGGAGGAGCAGCCTGATCTCACTTTCTCCAGGCATGTTACAGTGTGGCAATGACCAAAGCAAACGAAAAATGCAGACTACAAGGCTACAACTCTTTACTGTGTTGTAGTTTATTTAATTCCTTAATGGGGGCAGCCTTTCACATACACATTATTTGAATGAAGCAGAGCAGTGCATTTGCCATTCTTACAGTCTTCAAACAGAACAGGTATTATTAAAAATCTTTCAGTAAACAAACTCTGCTGAGCACAGCTCAAGCCACTTGAGAGTAAAATAGCTGACTGGGGCAAAAATTTGATAATTCAATTAGAAATATTGCAAAAGCTCTATCTTCTGATTTACTAAAAGCCATTCAATGCATTCTGTGCAGAGGAAAAAAGGGATTATTCCAGTAACCTTTAAGTATTAGCTCTTAATAAAGAACAGCCTGCTATAAGATCCCAAAACTGGTTTCAAATTGTCTTTTATGGAAAAAAGATTTCTCTCAGCAACACGCAGCATTTGAAGAAGCAACTTGAGAATCAAATCCCACAGAAATGGAAAGATTCTCAATATTATGACTGTGTGGTTTTATTTTTGTCTGGGGCATTAAGATGACAGTGTTTCACCACTTATTTTGCAAATCCTCTTACAAAGGCTCTCTGTCATGATTATACAAGATTTGATGTCTGATGCAAAGCACTATTCTAACCCTTTGTGGCTGCAGGCACAAGCTTTTCAAATCTGACACTGCAGCTCAGCTGAGATCATGCCTTTTGGCACTAATGAAAGCAGAATTAAGTTTCCCCAGTCAGGCAACTAGAAGTAGAAAGGAGATCAACCTCACAGGTTCACCATTCTCAGCTGCCTTCTGCAAAGTTATTTAAAGAACTCCAAGTTTATGTGTAGTATTTCAAAAATCAGGGGGAAAAAAGGGAGTTTCACAAAAGTAAAGCATGAAAACCCACGAGGCAGATTTCCTCCAATAAAGTCCCCAGCGCTCACGTGCCAGCTGGGATACGTAACTGCAGAAATGGCCATACCTATAGATGAAGACTGAGGGCTGATCAGGAGATCCTCCTGCACTTGCTCGCTCCCTGGGACCGTCTGCTGGTCGCTCAGGGAGCTCTGGGACGCGCTCACAGGCTGTGACACCTCCTCGTGAACCTCCTCATCACTCAGCCTTTCCACCTTGACTCGCACGTCCTCCTCGATCACCAGCGGAGAACTGCCTTTGGTGCTCTCACAAGTCACATAATCCGCCATCCTCCTGCTGGACTCGGAGGGCCCAGGCATTTCCAAAGTCCTAGAGTTCTCCGCCTGCTTCACCTTTTCTGACTGAAGTCTTCGATCAATTCCAAAAGGAAAAGTCCAGGGAAAAGCTAAGGACGAGTCCACGGGCTGATTTCTGGACTCTGGGTAGGATGTGGAAGGATTGAGCACTTGGGGGGAGCTGGTCTGTGTGTTACACTTGACGGGGCTCTCGGGAGACATGACGATGTAGCTTTTGCGCTTTCTCCGAGACTCCCGGCAAACGGGAATGGTTCTTTCCACCACGCTGCACTCGGACGAGACGGGAGACAGGCTGCCGTCCCGGGAGGTGAAATTGCAGTTTGCACTGTTCTCCTGCCCTGCATCCAGCACCTTCTCCTGCTGGCTGTTGGGCGTATTCCATAAAATGCTGGACTTCATGAATTCCGAGCACGTGCTGGCCACGCTGAACATCTGCATGTAGCTGGCGGCGGCCAGCACATCGATGATGTTCTCGGTGTTAATGGACAGCGTGGCGGTGTAGGCGTACTCCAGGAGGGGGATGAAGCCCGTCACCGTCACGTGGTGCAGGTCCAGCACGCTCTTGCTCTCGTCCTCGGCTTGGCCAACGAGTTTGGAGCGGAAGAAGTCGCTGCAGGCTGCCAGAACCACCTTGTGCGCCCTGAAGATCTTGTCCTGGACGCGGATGGTGATGTCGCAGAAGTGGCCGTCATTCCGGAGCATGTTCAGCTTCCCCAGCATCTCCTGACTGTGAGCAGGGGAGTTATGAGTGAATGTTTTAACACCCATTTTTAGATGGTTCTCTTAGCGTTCTTCCCACATATGACAGATCAAAGGTATCCTGAAATAAAGAGGAAAACTGTCATTTCCATCTCTGAAAGCAAAAGTCAAGTGGGTTTGTGATTGTAAAACTCTGTATGAAGAAAATTCATCTGAATCCTCTAAGGCCAGGTCCCTCTAAGATACGGACTAACTCCACAGAAATGCAATTACTTGTAATTTTTACAATCACAGATTAAATTATTTGCAATCTATTGCTGCCACCTTCCATACATCTATTTATCTATATCTCCCTATACCTACAGGGGTATTTCTCCCTCTCTCTCTCTCCACATTCCTGCTATGCTCACTCAAAATCAAATTCCCAACACAGTTCAAAAAAATGTTTGTAATACTAAAAAAAAAAAGGCATTTTAATAACAGTTATCTGTGTCAAAACCCGTATTTTTATTTTCTTGGCCCAGAAATCCATTGTTCACAGTTCTTAAAAGTGACAGACTATTGAAAAGTCAGGTTGAGTCAACAAGGGTGCAGGAGTAAGTAATTCTCCCAGGGAAGGTATTTAATACCAGAAAAGCTTTAGAGAAACTACAGCATGAATTTTCAGAGGCCACAGTTCAAACTAGTAAACATAAAACAACAGTTGCCAATAGGTCTGATTTTCTGCTGTAGTGCAGGTATTGATTACCTAAAGCTGCTTTTAACAGTTTTAAACTAGGATCAGAAGTTATTGAAAATTCCTTCACAAACACAATGCAATATAAACCTCAAAGGAAAGTTTACACTTAAATCACATAGACATAAACTGATTTTATGTATGTGATAAATAAAACAAGGAGGGCAACTTCCTTCTCCTGAAAAACACAAACCTGCCTTCTGGGGGACCAGTTCTCTCCATGTGGGAGCAAATGCATGTGTTTTGTGCAAGGTCTTGATGAGAATGTTTGACCCCTGGATTTCCTCAAAAATTTCAGAAACATTTCACTGTAAAGGGAACATAAACCACAGTGTTTTACCTGCTTAAGCCCCTTCCAAGCCTCCATGGAAGCTTTCTGTGTTGTGCTTGCCTCATACAATTAACACGGTACAGAATTATCTCACTGGTTAGACATCAACAACATTAGTGGGTTTGATTCATTCCTGGAGTCAGCCAGCTTCTGCACATCATCCTTCTTTCTCTTCCATATAAAAAACAAATTCCATGCTTGCAAATGGCTCACGTGGAGCTTCACAGAGCAACTGCAAGTGTGGAATAACTTACCCCAAATGTGACACATTGAAACAGCAGCTGTCACAGCCCACCTGGGCTACAGACATTTCCACTTGGCTGCTTCTTGTTCCTGGGTTTTCACTTTTGATACTAAAACCCTTGCAGACAGAGGAACCCTAACTGTTCAAGAGAACAGATTAGCTAACACCTGATAATATATATAAAGTCTGGTGGAAACTGTAAGGGTCATTTGGGTTTAAAATGAAATTTCACACTGGGGCAGAGGAAGAAGTTAAGCACAAGCAAAACACTCCCTTCACTGAAAGAAAACGGATTGACCTCAAGAGGCATCTGAATATCCAGACTCTTTGTTCTCCAGCACGAATCAAATGAAAAACACATTTCATTGATCTCAGACCAACACATTACAGCAAAATCTTGTAACAGCATATTCAGAAATGGCCTCTGGATCCCCTTCCTTCTGAAATCCTGGTCACTGCAGCTGTTCCTTGGCACATCAGAAATCCAGAAGTACTTCTGTTCAGCAGAAGCACAAGAAGAACAACACATTCACAAGGACTAGCCATGGCATAATTTGGTATTTAGAAACAGTACCAATAAATATATTATTATAAACAAGGAGAAAAACCTCAGAGCAATCCTCCTAGTTCTTTCAGGCCCAAAAGACAAACCCATTTTCCTCTCTGTTCTTCTGAACAAGGAATGCTCAGCCCTCCAGCCCCAAAGTGAGAGCTCGATTCTGCTGCCCAGCTCTAAACCATTCCTTGTCCTGCTGCCCCCCTCCCGACGCCTCTCCCCTCTTCTGGCTTCCTTTCCCCTTCTCCTTTCATCTTTTGCTTCCTTGACCTTGATCTGCTTACAGAATTTAGAATAAAATAGCGGAAGTCAGTGATGTGCAATAAATTGATTTAAATTTATTACAGGAGCAGTGTTCCTGCCACGAATGGGGGATATTGCTCTGTTAAATCACGTCTGTAAAACAACTTTCACCCTCATTGCACTGACACCTCCATTCAAATAAGTGGCTCCCACCCAGGCCTCAGTGTGAACAAGGAGCATGCACAAATGCTATTTTCAGGAAAATCCAAAGGATCGGGCTGAGGAGGAGGAAAAATATCAGTTCCTTACAGTTAATGATGTAGTAAAAACATCAAATATTTTAAGAAGGTAATTTAAACAGTATGAAAGTATTTTCCACATGAAAAGATGAGCGTGCTAAAGCACAGCCAGGTTATACAATGGTTCAATCCTCTTTCCAACCTTTCAGTGGCACAAGGCACTTTGATAGCTGCACTCAATTCACAGTGACCTGAGAGGGTAAAGGGCTGCAACATTACAGTTTCAGCCCAAGTCCATCATCTCTGTATTATCACCATTTCAAAATAGCACTTTGGCAGGTCTTATTTCCCATCTGGAGGCAGTCCCTGACAGCAGCTCTTGCATGCCACATCCAAGAACTAAATATACCCACACCCTTGGGAACGCTGGGGTGGGGGACAGCAAGGTGCACACCTAAACTAAGTGGTAAGTGGGCTGGAAAAGCTGTTAATTTTGGAGCCACAAACCATTCTCTAGGCAGGGACCAGGGATGGTATCATAGAGAGTGGGGCTCCTCCTCCCACAACACATTTCAAACCTCTTGAGAAACAGCAAAATTCAAAGACACTTTCACAAGTTTTAAAAATACTCACAGTGGGACACTTCAGCCCATATTTAATGGGCTGTATTTAACTTTGACACAGACATTTACAGTGAGAGAGAATGGTTTTTCCAGCATGCATTCCCATCCTGGAAACATGTGAGGAATCACCATCACACATGCACCCCTGAACAAGGTGAGAATTCAAATGTGAGCACTCCAGGTGTCCAGAGCAAGGACAATTTTGTCCACTCTTAGCCAAAAGCAGTCTGAAGGGATGTGCTACTGTACCAAAGGCTTTGTACAATTCATTTGAAAATTACTTGGGGCACAAATGAAGACCTGACCTTTAAGCAGTTTGGAGTTACTCAGCTCATTCTCACTGTTTCAAGGCTACTGAAATGCAAGTTTTAGCAACAGCTACCACGGCACATACACCGCTTGGGGATTCAACAGGTGTCAAGTTTCTGACCTTAGAAACAGCAAAGATGAAACTGTACACTGCAAGTGTAATGTTATAATGTAATGAAACTGTGAATGGAAATGAAACTATATTGGAATGCAAAATATTGCTTATGCAACATATCTACTTCCATGTACACAGAATTTAGCTCCTTATTCACTTGCGGCCTAATGTTATGGCTCAAATCATTGGGTTTGAAACATGGTATCTATAATAATATTTTAGAAGAGTCAGTGAATCAAACTCAGGGAGCTGATTTCCTTCAGTTTCTCACTTAGTCACATCATTACAAAACAAAAGTCACTTTTAGCACCACAAAACCACCACCCTACCTTTAGCCTCTCTATCCTGATCTGTGGCAATTTACAGCATAAAAACACCAACTTTTTCTGAACACTGAAACCAACAGACTTTATACCACTTTGTAGCCACATTAAGTCCTGAAAACAATTAGGAGATTCCCACTCTGGTGCTCACCAAGCTCTCAGACACATTAATCCAACTGTGAGCCCATGGTGTAAATCAGGTCATTGGTTGTTTTTTTATATTATTATTTACTTTTAATGCCGATCACTCCTTGGGCACTGGTTAGAGTAGCATTCCATCAAGAGCAGCAGTGCAAAGACAGATCTTCCACGGGGATACACATGTGACCTGGAGCATTTTATCTCTGTCATCTCGCTGCAGTACACAGGTACCAGCACCCCTCACTCCCTAAATTAACTGGTTAGTATAATTAAGTATAATTAAGTTCATAATTGAATCAGAACTACTGCTTCAATCAGAACTAACTACAAGTCTGCTATTTCTACTTCTATCTCTATCTAAACACACATCTGTTTTCCCAACAGCAGCTGGCCTAATAAAAGGTACTATCTCCACAATGAATCTTGTCCTGGTTCACTTCACAAAACTGCTGGCCAGAGCTACCACACCATCCTAGTTTCAAATCAATCAACAGCACTCTCTAAACTTTATTTTAAATCATATCTTATCTCAGGTTAGTGAACCTAGTTTGACCTCAACCCAGCACTGCCAAGCCTGACAGTATTCATGTAGAAGAGGCAAACAGAGGTTTCTGTGCTCAAAATGACATCAGTGTGCAGCATTCACTTTGGAGCCCTGGAATCCCTGGAATGCAAACCTGTAACCTTTGGCTGCAGTGGATGAGTGGACCAGGGAAATGACCCATTCTGGGAAGTATGCTGGGCTTGAGAACTTCAATTTCCTCCAGGACAGCAGATTCCAAAGTGTGAGTGCACAAAGGAGCCAGTGTTCAGGAGTTACTGCACAAACCCCGTTATGTTAAACCTGAAGAGATGCCAAGCTCCAGCCTGGGCTGGGGGTGAGGTGATGCCACAGCCTGCAAACAACTGGGAGCACTCAGTGCTGGGCCTGACTCACTCCTTGGTCTCTCAGTCCAGGAACCAGACTATGACTGTCCAAGCCATCTCACTGAAATAGCCCAGGACACTGACATTGCCCCTCTGTCCCTTTCCCCCAAGCTTCTCAGAAGAAAACAATTTTCAGGCATTTTATGTTTTTTTAAAGAGTTTGGAGGTATTTTGTTCTAGGCCTGGGCTCAAGCTGCAAATTGAACACTCACTTCCCTGGGAGGATCTCTGTCTGCCCACCAAGAGTGGCTGACGACAGGTAAGGAACTCCAGAGAACTCCACTTGGGAGCTGGAATGGAAGAGCAATTTCACCTAACAAACTGAAAGCTGAAATACTACAACCCACCTATTTATTGTTAGCAGTTAATACTCCCCTTCAGCGCAGAAGGCACATAAAGAGTGTGTTGTGCTTTCCCAATGTACTCCAAAAATACTGCACTTCACAAGACCATGTATTTTGTCATTTGTATTTTTATACCACTGTTGGCAAGTTCATGTGCCAGAGCTGTTGAGGCCACTGACTTCATGACCATTAGTGTTGCTCACAGAGAGCATTTGTTGGGTGCTCTGTACTCAGCCCCCAGCCTGCTCCTTTGTTCCACACTTAATTTTTATCTTTTTTTTTTTTTTTTTACTTTCCAGGGATGCTACAGTGGCAAATTGGTTCATAAGCAGCCACCTCTTCCTCTGAAAAACTCCTTGCAAAGAGACTTTCCAAATTCTAGAATTTAGATCTTCCTAAATGTTAGGTATAGCCCAGCAGAAGTTGCTGCTGAAGGGTGGCAGGCAGTACTACTGAACCAGACTTCAGCTCCATGGAGGGAGACTAAAACACTATTAGGAAGCAGCCATGGTTCAGACTGATCTAGGTCAATGTAAATAACCTACATAATTATCAGAGGCTCTGAATGTTTATCACTCCCAGAAAATGACAATAAGCTACTCTCATTCCCCAATTTTAAATGGATTTGTAAACATTTAGATAAGTTTCTCATGAGTACTGTAAGAGCTGAGGTTTACAAAGTCAACACACCAAGGCTGCAACTCTTCACAAAAAACTGCTGAGAAGATTTGCACATCTGGAAATCCTGAGCTGTGACAGGACCCACCACCATTTTTGGTAGCAACCAAGGTAAAGCTCTTCAAGGCAGGAAAAAGGTAAGGGCAAAAGCACACAGTATTTCTTTACTGCAAGCCCTCCAACAGACCAGGAACACTGTTTATCTGCAAAGGACAACGTGAAAAGCATCCAGCAGCTCCTCTTCCAAAATAATTACTCAGGAAAAGGGCAGGCCCAGAGTGTCCATGAAATACGTGTTTGGTATTCCTAACAGATCTCTGCAGTTTCCCCCGAATTAAACCCTGCAATAATAGAAAACAAAAGCTTTGACTGTAGCATGGCACAAGGAGAAAGCAGATGTGTGCGGCCATGGCAAAGCCCCAGCTCACAGCTACAGCTCTGACTCACACTGTCACTGCTATCAAAAACATTAATCTTTCATGGGGATAGGAAAAAACTGACTCAGATCATGGAAAAATGCATTTGCATGATGCAAATCTAGGAGGTGCATTTTAATTCCCAGGGCTGGTGAAGGCATTGAGACAAGTAGTGGGGTGCCAAACCCATCAATTTGCTCTACAGAATGGTTTTATTGTACAGTGGAGATGGGATGTCAGCTGCAACAGAACACTTCTGAAAGGATAAAATTAGAAAACATTTACATACACATTTTAAGGGAGCAGTACCAACAGACTTTCTCCAAGCAGAAGAGCACAGATTATCTCAGACTGGTTTGCATGAGTGGAACTTCAGCTGAGTGTTGAATCCAGGAGCTCGCACCCCTCCTCTTGGAGGTGCCAAGGCTCCCAGCCACTTATCACCCCTGCAATTTATCACTCAAAACCAGCCTCTGCTTTTGGCAACAATGCCTTAATCACTGTTAGCTTTTTGGAGAAAGTTTATCTAATTAACTTCTCAATGCATATTCCTATACAAGAGAGAGCAAAAAATCCCCCTACTCAGGCATTCTGTTTTAATTCTTACCAGCAGCAAGGTGTGAGATATGGTCAGACACTGCACCATCCTTGCAATCCACTTCTACACCTTCCTGGTATTTGATTTTAACTTCCCTTGCCAGAAGATGGACAACCAACACCTTAGCATGTACTTCCTGTTCCTCTGTGCTTTTGCAGATTTTTTTATTTTTACACCATGCATATTAAGCACAATGGCTGCTGTTAAAGCAATATGGACTAAGAACAAATCAGAAATATTTGCTTAATTCCAAGTATCTCAGTTAAAGTTCCAAGTATCTGTCCTCATTAAAAACTATAAAACTCCAAAAAAAGGTTTAGTTTCCAAAATGAGATGACCAAAGTCTTCCTCATGTCACAAGACTGTCTGAGCATATGAAAGTCAAAAAAAACCCCAAAAGATCTACTGTGATGAAAAAGAGGTATATATGTGTCTACTACTTTTATTTTAGAATATTAAATCCAACACAAAACATATCAGAGAGCTGTTGCTCCTGTACTGTGAGGTCACAGCAAAGAAAGAGCTGAAAACCATTAGTTAAACCATCACTATTTTCCAGGAGTTGCTGTTTCTACATTTAAGGAGAAGCACAATGTGTCTCAGGGATTTTTGTTTGTTTTCCTGACTTGTCATTTGCATGGGAATTAAGAAGTTGGATGTAAAAATCCAGCAGTTGTGCTCTGACAGTGTGAGAGGAGATTTTAAAGAGAGCCTGTGTGGGCTGATAGGAGAATTACAGCCTGCAGAGAGCCCAGCACATGGCACAGGATGGGAATGTGCACATCCAAACCAAGCCAAGCCACACCTCCTGATCAAAGGGGTCCCACAAACCTTCAGAAACTTTCCAGTGACAGAACAGAACACAGCACAGAACTTACCTATTTGGGCTGATGCATCTTCCAGAGTGTTTCTGCAGAGTGTATCTGTTTGAAAGCCCCAGGCATGTCCTGGAACTCAGAGTGGAGCTCTCCCATCTGGCAGAATTAAGCACTCATCTGTCTGACTATAATAATTACAGATTCCAAGGCCACATTCATTAACTTCACCAGCAGCCACATACTTGCAGCAGACTCTCATGCAGCGCTGGCTTGTCATTTCCTCATGAAAGTGACACTTCTAGATTTATTCTTGTCTCCTATCAACCCATACATACATGGCCTACAGGAAGGGGCCTGCAAGACTTTCTCCTGTCTGACCTTACATTGGCAGCAGAGTTTAATTCTACTTAATTTCTCTCTTTTTAATTTTTATGGCAGGAATTGCACATCAGTTATGTCTCAGGAAAATGAGAGTTGTGGTCACTGCAGCTGATGGACTCGCAGCTGCCATGAAGCAGGTCTGGAGTGAAAACAGATAAATAGAGACATTATTAACTGCAGAAATGTCACAGGGCTGGAAGTTATGTTGTCCATAGTGAAGTTTCAACTCCTAAATGCTCCCACTGGCTTCAGGGCAATGGAAATTCATCTGCACAGGTCTGTAAATGGCTGTGGCTGATCACAGATCCTCCTGACTGATGGGAAAAACCGTGAGCTGGCAAGAGCTTGTAACCCAAACGCTTGGGAATCCCTGAGAGCCGACCTGGAGCACTGAACATAGGCACTGAGTGTGCTGGATTAATGCAGCAAGATTAAAGCATAGCTACAACTCCTGGAGCAGATAAAACTTGCAGATTAAATGTCATGTTGTAGGTGTGTAAAACATGTTAGCAGTCCTTTCATTAGAAGCCAGTCTAAAAGTGTTTCCATTAGACGATACTGTGATTAAACAGTGATACTTTAACTCCCAGGGAAAAGGTGTCAGTGAACCAGGAGAAGAGGCAGGACTGTTCAAAGACTGCCTCATCTTGTGGGGCACACCTGCAAATAAGCTTGGCAACATTAGCACTATGATAATTTCATCTCTCAAATATTTAATGTACAAGGTCTGATTATTAAAAATATAGAGCTGTTTTCATCTCTCAAAGATACATGATTGCAGGTGTTTATACACAAGTGCACAAATCCAGCCAAATGAAAACAAACTGGAGAAAAAAAGAATGAAGAATAAGAAAACAAACAGAAATTGGGATACCACCTGTGTTTACTGAAGTTAGTGTCTCAAGCTGAATTGATAATGTATTTTTCAGAGAGAGGAAAAGCCAGCTATGATGAGAACTTCATTAAATGTTTGACTAACACGACAAATAGAGCTGTTAGTGCAAACACACAGATGAACAGACAAACTGAAGGTAAAGAGCCAGCTGAAAGAAATTCATGTACTTGGATAACAGATTAAAGAATTCACCTATGGAGTGCCGTAAGAACTCATTTCAGCAAAGATCTCCAAGCCACTGGCTCATAAAATGCTGATCAAAAGGTTAAGGTGTATCGTCAGCACAACACACAAAAACAAATGTCTGAGAACTGGAATCCCAGGAACAGAACGAAATTCATGGGAAATCCAAGAGTATGAATTTAACATTTGGCATACATTAGGGATCTAGAACAGACTTGAGCTGTTATCTGGAAGCTAAGGAGTTAAAAGAGACTTTGGAGTAAGATCTCCATACTGTTAAATTAAATTTACAGCTAAGTAAAAGGCACACAGAACACCAGCCTACTGCAATGCCTAATTTCTTGCCCAGTATTTGTCAATATCTATTTTAACCTCCTGCAAGAGTCTCAAGAAGGGGGTCTTGGTGTGTTTTTCTTCTCTGTGCAGCTGTCCCTTAACGTGTCTGCAAAGTAAACTGTGCTTAGATCTTCTCAGAGCATCTTCCTTTACCAGGCAATGTTCCAGCAGGGACATTGGAGCAGCCAGAACTGACAGGGAACACATCGAGGGCAGTGACCACCACAACAGCTCTTAAGCTCAGCATCTAATTAAAAGCAGAGATTACAATAATCAGGGCAGGACAGCAGTGCCTGCTGTATGTAAACTGATCTGACACCACAGACTGCTTTTCTGCAACAGTAAGATGCTTCCTGAGATCATTTACAGATAGAGAAAGAGATCTCTGTCCTTTTTTAAGACTTTCTGCCTTTCTACGTAACTGAAATTTGCTGGCTCCAACAAAACCAGTGTTTCATGCCACAGTGATACTCTGAAATAAGATTGATCTGGGGAGAATTGCCTTGTTTTCCTCAGCCATGACAGTTTTTTGAGTTTTGGTGTGATCATTTGAAGTCATCACTTCTGGAGAACAGAATGTTACCATTCACTACTTCAAAGGACCCAGATTTAACTTGTTGCTTTTTTGAAGCTGCAGCGTAGTGCAGAAAGTTTATGTGCCTAATATAGCTTTCACATGGTTGAATAAGCAAACCAGATAAATGCCACCTTCCCCAGCCTCTGGTGCTTTAAACTCTGCATTGTAGGAATCTCACGTTAGCATTCCTTACAACACATAAAAGCAATTTTCTGACAGCACTTAAAACTGAGGCTTGTTTAACAATATGAGCAGGAACTGTGAAAACGTCTTGTTCCACACTGAACTACCTTCATTCTCATAATAAAAATTAATGTGTGAATTTCACTAGGCAGTGTTTTGGAATACTTCACAGCAACTTGTACTTTTGGTTTTCACCAATTCCCCCCCAAAAAACCCACATGATCAAACTACTAAATGTGCCATCCATATATGAAACAAATCTCCACTTCTCTATTTTTGGGGGGATTTGTTTGGTAGAATAAAAGCAACAAGTGAACCGAGTCCTCATCATATCCTTATGCAGGGAAGTGCCTCAGAATGTAATCAGCTTACAGTGAATGGGCTGATGTGTTAAAGCCCTAAGGCACACATTCAGATTTAACCACGCTTTCCATGGCACTCTTCATGCATAATTTTTATGGGATCTCAGCAACTTTTTTGTACTTTTGCTCCATGCAAATTCAGGTTAAGTTTTTCCCGAATTTCTTAGTGTAGAGAAGCTGTTAGATGACCATTTCCCACTCTGTGTAATAAAAAGCGAGGCTGCAGTTTTATAGTCCTTGGTCTTTAAAAACAGTACAAAACCCCCAGCTGAATATTAAATTCTCTAAGTACTGCAAATGGCCAAAAAATGCCCATATATATTACTTTCATTTGCACGTGGCAGCAACTGCAGCAACCTGCTAATTTAAACTAATTCCAGAAAGCTATTTTTTCTTGTTTTACCATGGCTACCCACAGCATTGGAGCCTTCACTTTCAGCAGCTCTGCAAGCATATCAACAAGAAGTCAGGAAAAACACACATGAAAAAGACTACTCAAGCCAGCCTCCCAAATTAGTCACAAAAGCAAAAATCTCCAAGCCCTTTCTGGTGATGGCATGTGGAAGAAATAGCAGGAAAAATGGCACAGAAAAACAGTATGGCTCAAGATTGTTTTGGTAGCACTACTCCTCTGGATCCCTGAAAGTCAAAAAGACAAAAATAACAGAACTCTCCTATCTGTTGGTCCCCACACATTATTTTTGCCTCCCTGCAAGGCAAAATCAGGGGTGTATTACACAAAAGCAACCAAAGTGCAGAGTCCCTCCTCTCCACTATCCCAAACCATGCCTCCCACCCCACTGTGCTCCTCCTGTCCCTGAAAACCACTCCCTTGTCTCCTCATTTGACAGAAATAAGAGACTGGAAGGCACACCACAAACAGTAGGTTTGTCACAACCAAATTTGGCTAAGTGCTAGTTTTTACTAGTTCAGCACAAAGCTTACCTGTCAACTGACTGGTTGTTTGAAATATTCAGGCTTATAACACAAAATGACAGCTTTTGCCTCCCACTTTTATTCCAGGAAGCATTACACCCTAATGAAATCCACATTAACTATAATAAATGATTTTTTCTGAAGTGCAATGCATATCTGAACTCTCCCCGAAGCACAGCAGCCCCATAAACACCCCCAGTGCTGGAAGCAACACTGAAGCAAAAGCTCAGTAAAGAGCAGAAGGGAGAGATCAAGGCAGAGTGTCACATGCCGTGTGATCCGGGGAGGAGAACAGGCACTGCTAATCCAGCCAGCATGGACTGCTGCCAGCTGCCAAGGTGTCACAGACACATCCACAACAGCCACCTTCCCAACGGAAGCAGCTAGAAGGAATCCTCAACAAGTTCAAGCAAGGCAGGAATGTGGTTGTGTCATCACCCTTTCAGCACTACGTGTACCTTTATTTTCCTAATGACTCATTTATGCAGATAAATGCCTAAAAGGAGTTCTTTTTGGCTCCAAAACCTAAAAGTGCTTGTATTTATCCACAAATCACGTTATCAGGTGAGCAGCAACCTCCACAGGCTGGAGCTGCCTGCCCTTGTATGGCCAAAGCTGGCCTGGCAGAAGCATATCCATGGTTCATGCTGGGCATAAGGGGAGTTTTGTGGGGTTTTTTTAAACCTCCGGCATATTTACTAACATTTTACAGAAACTTCTCAAAGTAGGTTTTCAAAACAGGGGTATTTATCCACTTAAAAAAACCAAAACAAGTCGTTGAAAGAAAACTGCAGGAACTGTCAGACCACAGAGCTTCAACACTGTCAGTATCTGTCCCCAACATGGGAGCAATGGGTCCCTTAACCCAGCAGTTACTCCCAAACCCACAAGTAATTTCTGGGACTCTTAGCTCTCCATAGGACACAGCATATTCATGCTTCCAATGCCTTCCAACTTAACTCTGGCAAGTATCCACCACAACTGTAGTTTTTTCCATAATGCTCTCTTGGTAATATCCAAATACAAAATGCCTTATCAACGGCCATCTGTAGCTGTATTTATAAACTAAGATCTTCTTCAGTATCTGTATTTCCACTACAATATCTCTCACTATGATTACTGTGTTCATTTGCACTTTGAACAGAGAACATTACACATAGTAAATGTTTATAATATTATCACAGAGGAGATACAAAGTATCCCTTTATTAGAAAGCACGTCTCCCTTTATTCAGTCTTCTTGGGTAAAGCAAGCAAACAAATGTTGTGGCCAAATCACCTCAAAACAATAGCAGAGCTCAAAGGAAAAAAAAGCCCAAGTGATGTAGAGCTGCCTCTGGTACTAAACAGACTGGGACAATGCAGCTTGGAAAAGAACCCAAAGAGAGAAAACTGAGACCTGTAAAATCACAAATGAGGTGCTGATGCAAAAAAGATTCTTTATTCTTTCTCGTACTACAAAAAGTAGGAGGGATTCAATGAGATTATAGCTTAAAAGAAATAAAATACCCCAGAAGCCAGGTATTATTTTTGTACAAGTTGAAGGATTCATCACAGGGTGTTCTGTGGAAGCTCCAGGTATAAACTGTTGGAGATGTTCTGGCAATTCCCTCAAGGACAGGTCTGACAGGCACTGCCAGCTCAGACCCCTTGCTCCGGCCACTCGGAACCAGGAGCTGGGGATGATGCCTGAGCTGCCTGGGGTTGCTGCTCTCCCCTAATGATTTACTCCTGGCCACTGTCACAGACCACATGCTGAGCCCGGGACACTTTCTGCAGCACTTATTATCCCATCCTTCACATGCTCTGCTAAATCTGCTCATGTGAAATAATTATTGCTCCAGCTCTAAAGTGGAACGCATTAAGAACACGCTATTTACAAATAATGCACAGTTTAAGTCACTTCCTTAACTTGATTAAATGGAATGTAAGAATTGAATGAAATGCTGAGCGTTTACATTTCCTGTCACCCCATTTTATCAGGCTTGCAGCTTATTTCCTACCACCACCATTTCATTTCAGCACCTTGCACAAAGCAGTCCTAGACACCTGCTTTCATCCAGTGAAACCATTAGAAGAATCAATTTGTTCTCCAAGGCAAGGAGAGTGATGGACTCCTGTGTTTACTTAGCAATAAGCACACAACTATTTAATTAGATCTAGATGCTGGAAACTGCATCTTTGAGGCAACAGCCACTGCCAGAGAATGAAGCATTTCAATTTGTTGCATAAATCAATGTTTTCAGTAGGTTTTTTTTCTGCTTGTAACTGCTGACTTCCATATGGAAAGAGTGTCACAGGTAGAGGCACATCTCCCACCCAGTTTGGCTCCTGCACCCTCCCACAACACTACTTGGAAGAAACAAGCAATTAAGTTGCTGCCCCTTCTCAGCCACAGCGATTCCAAGATTGATGTCGTATTTCAAGCGACAGACTGTGAACACGCTCTGCAACCGTGGCATTTAATTTAGAAGTCAGCACTTGACACATTGAAGTATTTGGAATTCCTGAAGTCTGGCTGTCTGCACAGTTGCATAATTTGAGCAGGGATAACCTACTTATAACCGGGAGAGGGAAAAGAATGTCAACAGACAATCCCTTCTACGTCAGGGGACATCTCCTTCCTCGTCACCAGCCAGCAAAAGCACCACTGCTTTCTCACAGGTTGATTTTCTTTTTCTTTCAGCTAGCAGATTACAATTCCTAAAAGGAGCGAAGCTAACATATATCACCAGATGTTCTCCTAGGAATATACTCAGATGTTCTCAAAGCTCACTGAAAAACAAATTTAGCAGATATAATGGATGAGGGCAGCAAAAATATTGTGAAATACCCCGCACAAGCATGAAGGACCCAAGACTTGATGCTGGCCACACAAACACCTCAGCAGGCACAAGCACCACACATCCTTAGACAGAAAGACCATAGAGATACAAAATCTCCTTCCAGCAAGTCGTGGGATACAACCAGACCCAGGGTCTGGGTGGTTGTTCAGCCTTGGACAGGGGGGAGCTGTTTTGCTTTTGCTCCTCTAGGCAAACAGCTGGGCAGACCCTCTGAGCAGCACAATTCTCCAGGGACACTGCAGGATGAAAGCACCCCTTTGGAAAGTGCCAGAGTTTATGATTTATCTCCTGTTGCAACAAACATGGCAAGGATTCAGTTTCACCCTCTGACTACTCCACTTACATACTGCAGAAGGAATATGTAAGGACAGTCTCTCCCCTCCAAACGTCACAGTCAGAGAGGCAGGAATTCTCTCACGCTGTAAACAAAAGCAGGGCAAAACCTCCCAGGCATGATCCTTCCTCAGCATCTATGCATCATCCACCTGGGGAGACTAAAGTGGGGCTGGAAATTCCCTTCCCATGGAAGGAGACTGCTTGGAGAGTAAGCACCAATTAAAGCTTTGGATTAAAACCAGCTGTTTAAATAGAAGTAGTCCCAAGGGAGAGGCTCTTAGAGCATTGTAACTGGTTCCTGGAATAAACAGCTGGACATCAATGGAGGCAATTACACTGGGAGAGCTGTCTGAGCTGCCAGGTCCAGCTCCACCTCCTTCAATAGCTGCACTTACACCCAGGCAGGTCTCCAGGCTCATCACACCTTGGCTCTGCATCAGTGTAGACATCAAGCTGCAGCAGGAGACCTCGAGGGCAGAAGAAAAGCACATTGCACTCCCAATTCCCTGAAAGACTCCCGGGTACTGGTCTGTGATCTGCCTGCACAGGACTCATTCCCACGCAGCATCACCCTGCAGGGTCCACAGAGCAGTGCCACATGTGACAAATAACCACCAGCTCATCTATGGAAACGTCCAGCTCGGAGCCAGGGATCAGCTCAGGAGTGAACTGGGTGACCTCTACCTCAGTAGGAGCTGCCACGTGGATACCTGGTAAATACACCCCAAGAATAAGTAAAAAAAAAAATTCTAAAAAGGGAAGGGAAAAGCCTTGTATCAGGCAGAAGCACAGAAGGAAAGCAGGGCAAACGTGTGGCTAGGAAAACTGAGAAACTACGCATGGGTATGGCAAACCCAGAGTATCAGGTGAAGACAGGAATGATTCTAGAAACATCACAAACTGGTTTGGGTTGGAAGGGACCTTAAAGATCACGTCCAACTCCCTTGCCATGGGCAAGGACACCTTCCACTGGACCAGGAGACACCTTCCACTAGCCCAGGCTGCTCCAAGACCTGTCCAGCTTGGCCTGGAATGGTCCCAGGGATCCAGGGGCAGCCACAGCTGCTCTGGGCACCCTGTGCCAGGGCCTCAGCACCCTTCCAGGGAAGAATTTATTCCCAATATCCCATCTTACCCTGCCCTCCATCATTTGAAGCCATTCCCCCTTGTCCTGTCACTCCATGGCCTTGTCAAAAGTCACTCTCCTGCTTGCCTGGAAACTCTTCAGGCACTGGAAAGGGCTCTAAGGTCTCGGAAAAAATCCGGGAGTGGACAAATGATGCACATGACCAGAAAAAGAGAAAGTGATGGTATTTTAGACTCATGGGATGTGCTGACACCTAAGAAGTACACACACTACTTGATTTTATTCTGCTGGACTGCTCAACAAAGCAAATCTCAAAGTCAAAGCAAAAACCAAGGTAGGCTTAACCTGAGAGTCTCCCACTGCAGGGCCCAGGA
The DNA here is from genome assembly GCA_003676055.1 of Chloebia gouldiae. NCBI lineage: Eukaryota > Metazoa > Chordata > Aves > Passeriformes > Passeridae > Chloebia > Chloebia gouldiae. The sequence continues at coordinate 1,888,227 of QUSF01000045.1, read as the reverse complement.
AGGAAAAGGAGGAAGTTTCAGCCATGGAAGGTGTAACAGGCAGAGATCAGAGATGGGCGCAGGGCTGACCTCCCTGGCACGTGCAGCAGGGAGGTGATGAGAGCAAGCACGGCAACAGCTGGCACCTGGCATCTCTGGGAACATCCAAGATGTGAGGGGACACATCCACATGCATGAGGAATGCCTGCCTGCAGCAAAGCTGCTGGCCTGCACCTTCCCTGAGGGGTGCCAACACCCCAGGGCGGGGTGCAGTGGGCAGGATAGCCCTGGTGAGGCTATGGTTGAGGAGGATTGCCCTGATAGCCCGGGTGAGTGTGGAGGAGGAGCCACACAGCCCTCAGCAGCGGGCAGAAGGAGCTGGGCTGCAGCACTCATCCCTCAGGCTCTGCAGGAGGATGTGTCTTTGTGGGTGGGGAAAACCTCAGCAGCTTCTACAGCCAGGCAGGAGCCCCCTGAGGTGTGGGATTTAACAGGCTGTGCTGGTCAAGCAGCGAGCTCATCCCATGGACACAGGTAGAGCAGATTTTGGGAGGCACCAGTACCCTGTGTATGTGCTAAAGGAGA
>QUSF01000045.1:1850208-1867663 GCA_003676055.1 Chloebia gouldiae | reverse complement strand
TAATATAATATAATATAATATAATATAATATAATATAATATAATATAATATAATATAATATAATATAATATATAATATAATATACTGTAATACATTATCTATAATAATATAAGTATATAATATATACACATATACTGTATATGTATAGAAAATGTCTTCAGAATTTCTGCAGAATAATTCTGGCTCTGTGGGTTTTGTCTATTCTCTCATGTAATATTTTGGTTCAGCATCTTAAGACTGAATGAACCATTTATTATCAATAAGATACGGAAAAGAGAGATTTAAAATCTCTCTGGGATGGAGATAATAACAGTCCTGAGAAAAGTGCAAATAAAGACAAACGCAAAGAGATAAAAGGCAGGAAGTCCTTTATTGTTTTCAAAATTAAAAAGAAATACAAACAATAGGCTAAAAATCAGAAAATTGCATTTCCCCCCCCTCTCCTTAAGATAAATTCCAAAGCTTAATTTTGTTTGGGTTTGTTATGCTTACAGGGCTTGGTTGGTACACCAGGGAGGAGGGAAACACCAGTCAGATACCAGAGTGGATAAACAATGAGCAAAAACATCCCTTCTCTGAGCTCCTGCAGCTTTCAGAGAGGGGATGTGGGAGCAGCATGTTAAAACACAGTCTTTTTTAATCTCTTTTTTCCTTCTTTGTTTTTTTTTTCTCCTTTCCAGACAGCTACTGTACAAAACCAAACAGAAATTTGTAATAAATACCTAACACAAGAGGCTCAGTACATTGCTACAATCCTTCACTGAAGGGAAACATATATATATATATATACACATATATATATATAGCCTAATATATAAAACCTCTTTGACTTAAATCAGCATAAAGGCTACTTGTTTTTACAGAAGCCTGGGGCAGGAATTCCACTTAGCATCACCCACACCTCAACAGAGCATCACTGCCTCTGGATCCCCCCTCCTGGGGGATGCCCACCTTCCTCCTCGCTGGAAAAGCAGCAGGATTTGCCCTAAACAAGGAGTTTTTACATCTAGGAAGCTCCAGCGAAGCAGCCACACCGTGATTATAAAAACCTGGAAAAGCCCCTTGGCGTGCACGACTCCTGTGTGATAAATACAGACATTTTCCTTGGCACTGTCTCAGCCTGACATTCCTGACCCATCCTAAATGCTGGTGGTGACACTGGAGAGGAAACACATGCTGGCTTTGAGTTTAAAACCCTTGCAGACTCAGAGGGGGAAAAAGAAAATAACCCTGCAAGGCTACATGACTTTAGCATCCAGCTATTTGTTAGAACTTAAATTCCTGGAGATTAATTAGCAGATGTAGAACATTGCCCAAAGGTAGGTCTGTACCACAGCCCAAACAGCTCTGCATCCAAACTCTGCAGCTGGCCTCCAGTATTTTTTACTTTCCTAAAAATAATAAAGGAATCAAGCACTCAATACCCTCAGTGCTGGGCTGTAGCTCCTCTGGTTTTGATAGAAATCATGTATGGGAGATAAAACAGGAATATTTCATGTTTCCAGGTAAATAGTGAGGTTTCTGTCTTTAGTGGAGCAACTCATTCCACCATCCCATTCCAAACCTGTCTGGGCAGCCAGGAAAGGGTCTCAAAGGAGTTTGGCTCGCTCGGGCAAAAGGGACAAGGAAAAGGATTTGCTCCATAAATGTGAATGGGGAATCTGAAACACCAAAAATTCCAGCCCTCCTCCCCTTCCTATGAGAAAAAGGCAGATCCCACTGGAAATTCAACATTTTGCTGCCAAAAAGGAAGCCAAGGCAGGGTATGAGAGGAGCCTGGAGATACTGAATTGCTCATCCAGCAATAGGAAAATCTTTCCAAATTCCATCCCTGCTCCCCAGGCACAGGCTGCTGCCAGCACACGGCCAGTGAATGCTTTGGAAAGGGCAAAGTTCAGGGTCTGAACAGCCATCTGTGCTGGGGCCAGGCAGCAGCTGGGCTGGGGAGAGGGCTGGGGCCGCCTCCCGCCGGGAAAGAGCAGCTCCAGCCTCACCAGGCTTGGTTTTGGACTGAGAACTGCTCAAGCAAGGCTGGAGCTGGCACCAGATCTGAGCATTCTTAAATATCCCAGGAAAGCAGAGGTGAAGAGCAGCACTGGTCACCTTTGGCATGATCTACAGATGATGGGCTCATCCCTGCTGCAAACCAGGCTAGTGAATTATCTCCAAAATTACAGCAGAGAGCTGAAAAAATGAGCCCACAGGGGACTGAAAGCCAAGGATGGGAAAGGAAACGCTGGCACACCAGAGTGCCTGCTCCAGAGGGCATCGCAATGGGCATTTCACATCAGAGCACTGCAGAATTAGGAATTAATTAATCCTCACAGTGGTGCTGTAAGACAGATCAGCTGTCATTAAGCGTTGTTTTTATAGCTGGGGAAACAGAAGTGTGGGGTAACAGTTCTAGGAATAACCACAGATGCTGGGGGTGTTTGGAGACAGAGGTTTGCTGCCTTGTAGATTATAAAGCCAGCAGAAACCATCTCTCACCTGTTCTCCTGCCTGATTCATGCCAGGATCTGGCTCTCAGCTTATTCCTCCTCCCATTCACACAAGCAATTTATCTCCCAAGTGAAACCCACAGCTGATAAAACACTCCTTATGCCCAAGGACATCCACACTGCTGCAGGGAGGGGATGGCAACCCATTCCATGCCTTTTGTGAAGAGATCCCAGTTTTATCAGCAAAGACATCCACCCTGGACCTCCTTGACCTGCAGCTGGGATGGGCGATGGCAAAACCAGGCTCCACATTTTCTCCAGTGCCAAACCCCAGCAAACCCTACAAAAGCAATCTGCAACCATGTTCAACGACAGCTCTTTGGAAACACCCTACAGACATGCTTATTTTTCCCTTTAAGTTACAACTTGCCTGCGAGCAGCCAGCCAGAAAGAAAAGGAAGAAAGAAAGGAAAAGAAGTGATTCCTCCCTGTTTTGCTGCCGGTATTCTCCCCTCTGAGGTAGACATCGATGCGGTGGGGACGAACCACTGGAGAGCGGTCTGGCGAGAGCGCCCACGGCACCCTTGCGGATCTGCCCCAGTGTGGTGGAAGCCCGTGGCACTCCGAGGAGCCCAGCGTGGCTCAGCACCGCCGCAGCACGCAGGCCGTGGTGGCCGGCGGCGGCCCTGGCGAGCTGCATTTCTCAGGGGCGATGATTTTCCCGGCGTAATCGATGCAGGAGGCGTCGCGCGTCCGCACGCCCTCGCCGCACGTTTGGGAGCAGGGCGACCAGGGACCCAGGCGCCAGAGAGGGCAGGGTGTGTCTCCACAGGGCTTGATGTCCTCAGGCTTGAGGGATCTGTTGCAGGCAGAGGAGGTTTGGCCCTCCACATCCCGGCAATCCACCGTCCGCCGCTGCCAGCCGGAGCCACACGTCTTGGAGCACTCGGACCAGTCACCCAGCACCCACTGGGATGTCAGCATCGGTCGGATGACATTGACTGACTTCTTCTCCTTGCCCTTCTGCTTGCTGAAAGGGACGTCCTTGGGGATGAAGAAGGTGTACTTGACTTTAGGTGGGAAGACCTCGCTGGCAATCGTCAGCAGCTGGACGGTCAGGGGCTCTGGGAGCTGTCGGAAACTCTGCAGCCTCTCCAGAGTGGTCATGGAGCCGCTGTATTTCAGGATGGTGCCCTTAATGAGGATGTCCTGCTCCATGGCTGAGATGGCAAAGTCTCCGTTCAGCAGGTACTTGCCCTCAAGGGTCTTCAGGGCCAGGTAATTCCCGTCATGCCGGACCCCTCGGTGGCTGCGCTGTTTGATGTCGATGTTGGTGGCTCCGGCGGGGATGGTGACAATGTCATTGTAGCCGTATCTGCACGGGGCAGAGGGACACGGTTATTTCTCAAACGTTACTAAGAGCATGCTTTTGTAAGGAACAGCACTCGGGATCCTAGCTCTGAAGCCATCCCTCTGTAACCCCGAGCATGCAAGAGTCAGAAATATTGCAGATGTTCTAGATGTGAGCTCAGCTGGAAGAGTTCTCTGAATTATGTATGAAAATGAGTGATGCAATTAAATGAACAGTCCTGTGATTACCAGCCTAGGTGGGAAATTCCCCTTGCTCCCTATATTTGGAAATGGGGAAGTGTTTGTGATTGAAAGCCTGTCACTGGTTATGCTGAAGGGTGCCATCACCTATTGACAAAGATAAAACAGAGATAATATAGATGTAGGTACACATACAGAAATAGATGTAGAACAACAGAATAGGAGGGAGTCTCTGCACTCTTAGCTCACTTTTTGAAGAGTTTTTCAGCCAGCACTACAATGCAGAAGTAATCCCATTGGAGGACACAGAGGACATTCCCATGCCAGGGAAACGTTTTCCTGCAGAGCCAGCCAAAGCCCATCCCTGGAGCACCAGGGCTCCCGGGACAGCACGTGGAAGGCTTCACTCGAGCCTTCAGCACTGTGACTCACACTGTGGGGCCAGCACAGGATCATTTTCCATGGATCCCCATGGTGGATGCTGAGGTCAGTAATTAGGTTCAGAGTATTTTGGAAAAAAGCCTTTGAGTCAAACTCTGCTCTCCGTCACCCTGGCCTCCCTCACCCTGATCTTAATGGGATCTCTTCTTGGCTGTAGCTCCGGTGCTAATCTCCATTTAGTCAACCACAAACAACTCATAGGAGAGTGGAAGCCCCGTTTCAGCTGTTCCCTGGAAGGAAACCATTTAGGAAATCTAATTTGACTGTGTGAGTCACCTCGCTGCATGGAACTGGATGGTTGGGCTTTTGTTATGGTTTTCCAACAAAAGCCTAAAATTCTGCTCTTTGGCAAAGCCATGGAGATGTTGGGTGAGGGAAGTGACTGTCCCAGTGCCCTTGTCCCAGGATTCAAATTCACGCCCAAGCCCAGGGAAAAGTTATTGAACATTTCTATCACAATCAGCCCTTGAATATGTGTCCAACTCACTGCACTGGTGTGAAATGTGTTTTGTAAACTCGTTGGGGCAGCAGATTTATTTGCAGTTGTGCACTGAGTCTGTCACATCAGTTATTATTATAGGAAATAAGCTCTACTTGGCTTGTATAATTCTGCCCCAAAATAAACTGAGCTTAAGTCCCGGAGTCTGGGGAGGAGCCCAGGCTCTTGCAATGCCAGCCAGCTGAGGATGCTGCTTGGATCCTAATATATTCCTAGCCTACAGCTTTAGTGATAGACGAAGGGGAATGAGAGAGGATGCTGGTGCTTCTCCCACAGCCCATCCCTGCAGAACCTTCTGCCTGGCGCCTCACTTGGATCTGTTGAGTGAGCCGGATATTTTCCTGCAAGTGGAGCCATTGCCACCGCACACCCCGCACTTGTCCAGCTTCTTGGAGGAGCCAATGACGTGATCACAGCCAGCCTTGATGCACTGCCCATGGACGCAGATGGAGAGGGTCTCTGGGCCACACAGCGTCCCATCGATCACCTGGGAAAGGGGAGGCACAGCAGGAACTAGGGCATGAGTTCTGACATGGGGTAAACAGGAGTGATTCCCATCTCCAGGAATCTATCTTTGGTGATTCCCATCTCAAGGAATCTTACTTTGGAGATTCCCATCACCAGGAGTTTTACTCTGGTGATTCCCATCACCAGGAATCTATCTTTGGAGATTCCCATCACCAGGAATCTTACTTTGCTGCTTCCCGTCACCGGGAATCTATCTTTGGAGTTTCCCATCACCAGGAATCTATTTTTGGAGATTCCTATCACCAGGAGTTTTACTTTGCTGATTCCCATCACCAGGAATCTATTTTTGGAGATTCCCATCTCCAGGAATCTATCTTTGGAGAGTCTCATCTCCAGGAATCTTACTTTGGCCTCGAAGACTTTGAACTCGCTCCTCCCTCGGGCTCGGCAGAAGAGTTTGCATCTGTCCCGGGGGGACACTCCAGCATATTTAGGAACCCACTCCAAGTGATTCCCTTCCAGGTCAGTGAAGTTGTAGCTGTTGTACTTCTCACACTGCTGCTCCCGGAAGCTTTTCCCTGAAAGGAAAGGCGAAACATGGCCCAAAATCCGTGGGAAGCTGGCAGGAGCTGCTGTCCTTGTCCATCACAGAGATGTGGGAGTGAGCTAAGGATAGCGAGAGCACAGGGTGAGTGTGCAAGCAGAGCAGGAATGTCATGAAGGAGGGATTCCACACTCCTTCCATCAGCCACAGAAGGTCACAGCCCCCAGCAGGAAGCTGTTGCTCCCCCCAGGTATGAATATCCGAGGGAGAGCAGAGCAATCCCTGTAACGCGTTCTGGAGCAGCAGGCGCGGGCGCGGAGCGGCCATTTGGGAATTGCCATCCTTACCGTCCGGCGGGCACTCCTGGGTGTGGCAGGACTGGTACTTGGTTCTCTGGCCCTCGCAGTAGCTGCCGCCGTGCTGGGGCTTGGGGCTGTCGCAGTGGCGGTGCGAGAACTGGATCCCTCCTCCACAGCTCCGCGAGCAGGAGCCCCACGCGCTCCACGGGCCCCAGCCGCCGTCCAGCGCTGGCTGCAAGAGGCCAGGAGAAGCTGCTGAGCCCATCTCTGAGCCGGCCCATGCCCAGCTGCTCCCTCCCAGGGTGAGCTCAGGGCTGGAGCAATGCTAAAATCTCCCCCAGCCCTGATCCAGAAAAGCGCTTTGGCACACGCTTCACACAAAGTTAACTGCCACCGGTCTGTTCACGTGCTTCAAGTTAAGCTGGGCTTTGAGTGCTTTGCTGACTGACTCTGAAACTGCTGCTAATTTCCCCAGCAGGGCAAAAAGTCATGATTTAATTGCAGATCTGCACTGCTTTGTTTTGGTTCAGACCAGCCCATGGCTCGGTAGCAGACTTTTGTCTACGAGCTGGACTTGCCAGTAATAAATACTAACAAAGGAGAAACATCCAGAAATAAATCAGCCCAACCCAAAGCCAGTCAAGGAGATGGCAGGGGTGGGGTCAGAGATTTGGGAATCCCAAAGGATCAAGCCCCAGCCCAGCTGTATGGGGCTTGTTGTGGCGGCTACAGGGGGGGCTTCTGTGAGCAGCTGCCAGAAGCTCCCCCCCGTGTCCAGCAGAGCCAACACCAGCTCCAGGATGGACCCACCACTGGCCAAGGCTGAGCCCAGCAGAGATGGTGTTGACCTTGGGTATAATATATTTAGGAAGAAGAAAAAAATTATTATGCAGATGTAATTAGGCAGAGAGGAGTGAGAATGTAAGAGGAACATCTCTGCAGACACTCAGGGCAGTGCAGGAGGGAAGGCAAGGATTCCTCCAGGTACTGGAGCTGAGATTCCCCCAAAATTCTGTGAGGAAAACCACGGTGAGGCAGCTTTGCCCTGCAGCCCATGGAGGGCATGGGGGTGCAGAAATCCACCTGCAGCCCATGGAGGAACACAGACCAGAGCAGGAGGATGCCTGAAAGAGGCTGTGACCCTGTGGGAAACCTGAGCTGGTGCAGGATCCTGGCAGGACCTGTGGAGAGAGGAACCCATGCTGGAAGGACTTGGGAGCCTGTGGAAGACCCACAGTGCAGCAGCCTGTCCTGGAAGGACTGACCCCGAGGAAGAGTGACCCACGTTGCAGCAGTTTGTGGAGACTGGGAAGGACTCACGGAGAAATTTGTGGAGAATTGTCTCCCATGGGAGTGACCCCACGCTGGAGAAGGGGAAGGACTCTGACTCCTCTCCCTGAGCAGCAGCAAGAACAACCTGTGATGAACTGACCACAGCCCCCATTCCTTGTCTCCCTGCACCACTGGAGAGAGAAGGGAGAACTGGGAAGGAGGGAGGTATGGGGGAAAAGTGTTTTTAAGGTCTTATTTTACTTCTTGTTATTCTGACTCTGTTACTAATTAATTCAATTAACATCTCTAACTTAAGCCTGTTTTGCCCGTGGTGGTGACTGGTAATTTCTCAGAGTCTTTATCTCAACTCATGAACCTTCCCTGTCCAGCTGTGGAGGGGAGTGAGAGGGAGGTTTGGTGGGTGCCTGGAGTGCAGCCAGCACACCACCATTCCCCAGTGCCCCCTTACCTGGGGTTTCAGGGCATCCTGCTGCACACAGCGCCCGTCCCAGCACAGCCCCTCGGCTTTGCAGGGCGTTCCATCGGCCCACGGCAAGCTGCCATTCTTGGTGTGGCACAGGGGCTCCCCACTGCCCGTCCTGCACCACAGCTGGGCACAAATGTCCTCCTCCGTGGTGTTGGGGCAGTGCTGGAAGTCCTTGCCAAAGATCTGCTGGCATTGCTGGTCCAGGCTGTACAGGGCCCTTTGGCCGGGCAGCTCGGCAGGCAGGGACACGGGCTCGGCCGGGGCATCCAGCAGGCAGTCACCTGGGCAAGGCTCAAGAGTTAGGCTGGACATGGAGCTCTCAGGGCTTGGTGCCACTGACTGCACCAAGCAGGGCACCCCACACTTCCATCCATGGTCTGGTTTGACTCCCCCTTGACCCCACACCCCCTCCAGGCACGGCAAAGAGCCCGAGCTGAGGAAAAGCTGTTCTGAGTGATGATGTAGCTGACTGGAGCCTTACCATGCCCTCCATCCAGGAACTCGGTGAGGTACATGGCGCTGCAAGGAGACCAGGGCTGGGTCTTGTTCAAGTGGATGAAGAGTGGGGCCATCACGTGGTGCTCGCCAAGGGGCCCGAAGAGCCGCTCGCAGTTCTTGGAGTCGTCGTGGGGCATGCTGAGCACGTGGCCTTGGGAGCAGAGGGCATGGCACAGCTGAGCTCCCCAGCCCAGCCCCTGCTCCTCAGCAGATGGTGTGTGGGACCATCTGTAAGGTATCACCCAGCTCCTGTGTCTGCCAAAGCTATTTGCTTCCATAAATCAGAAGGCACAAAAACCTGCTTGGTCTGTCTCAGTGGTACAGCCTGCTGCGTGCAGGGCAAAGCAGCCCAAGTGTTTAGAAACTTAGAATGGTTTGGGGTGGAAGGGAATTAAGGCTCATCTCATTCCACTCCCTGTCAGGGACAGGGACACCTTCCACTAGACCAGGTTGCTCCACGCCCCATCCAACCTGACCTTGAATGTTCTCAGGGATGGGGCAGCCACAGCTTCTCTGGGCAAAAATCACTCAGTGAAGGAATGGCAAACCAAGGTGGAGATGTGCTTGATCCCATGCCTGAGCTTGTCACAACAGGTAAACCACAGAATTGCTAGGGTTGGAAAAGACCTCCAGGACCCTCAAGTCCAACCTGTGACTGACCCCCACCTTGTCACACAGCCCAGAGCACTGAGTGCCATGTCCAGGTGTTTCTCAAACAACTCCAGGGATGGGGACTCCACCACCTCCCTGGGCAGTCCCTTCCAATGCTCAACAACCCTTCCAGTGAAGGGAAATGCACCAATTTACACCAATTTGGGCACTTAGTGTTTCTGCTGGTGCAAACCAGCTTTTGTCAGTGCCAGAGGCTCCCCAAGGCTCAGTGGCTGATCCCCAGCCAGGAGATGCTGGCGCTGGGCTGTGTCACGACCCCTCCCAGCAGCAGGACTGGAAGAAGCGGACTTCCCCTGGGAATGGACCCCGTGTTACCCAGTTCATGAGCCAGGGTGTAGGCTGCCTGCAGGCCCTCATCCTCGATCACGGAGCAGCTCTTGTTGCGGTCGCACATGGTGCCGATATCCGCCACTCCCAGCGTGTCACAGCTTTGGTGGCCGCAGAAGTCCTGTTTGTGCCAGGCAGGGGGAGAGGTCAGCAAGGGGAGGGAGCCCCACGTGCAGCCCTAACATCTCTGTGAGCAGCCCACTGCTGGGCTGTGATACAACGCGATCTTCGTGTGTCTGAGACTTAACACAGGACAGACCTCGGCTGCTCATCAGCCCAACTGCCTGTTTTATTGTTCGGGCTTGCTTTCATAGGCAATTCAAAGCTCTGGGCTCTAAACAGCCATTGGTCTAATCTCTACACCCCCCAGACTCTGAACCACTCAAATGCCTGTATTTTAGCAGAGCTATTATTGGTTGAGACCTCTGTCAGCCAGCCCAGAGGCTGGTTTATGGAACTGAGCTGGATTTCTTATTCATAGCTGAATTAATATTCAGTACAAGTCAGCTTGTACTGCAACAGGTCTGCGCCCCAAATGAAACCACCCCCCAAACTGCTTTGCTCCCTTCTTTGCACGGTGGGGCATCGCCCTCCATGATCAATCCCCTTCTCCCCCTCCATGGATGCCTTGAGCCCTTTCCTTTCTGCACCAGGGCATTCCCTGGAGTGCTGACCTGTCTGGTGAGGAGGATGGCGGTGTCGTAGTGCTCTGGGTGCCGGTCGCTCGGGGGGTTGAACCTTTGCTGCCAGCTGCAGAAGTTGCGCAGGGTGAGCCCGCCGTTGTCGGACACCTCGGGCCCCGCCGCTGCCTCCTCCACCACCAGCACCTTCACCACCACCAGGCTGATGGAGTTCCTCAGGCTGGGATGCTTGTAGATGCGAGCTGCCATGGACATCAGGGTCAGGACGTGGTTCTGTGGAAGAGATGGGCAGGCAGAGCCTGGGTAAAAACTCTGCTACCGGGCAATTGGTTTTGTTTGAAAAGAATCAGCCTCATTTATGAAGCCCATCACGTCCAGACCATGGGCTGATGGACTCAGTGCTTCCTTTCCTGCTTTACACCTCATGCTGGTGGACAATCTCTGCATCCCCTCCTCCAAACACGGTGTCTACTCTCCCACGAACCCTTTGCACCTAGAAATCCCTCTGGAAGAAATTCTTTGGGGAAAACCTGAGCATTCTGGAGAGTTCTCTGCATGTTCTCAAAGCATTAACTGTGCCCTCACTGCCCCAGGGCAGGAACCAACACACACACACCTTGCTGGAGTAAAACTTCTCCCTGTGCTGGTCACAGGGCTTGAACCCAGGGTCTTTGATGACAAACTGGGACTAAAACACTTTGACAGCCCAGACTTTGCCCAGCAGCATCCCCTGCTTGGTGATGACCAGGGATTACTTAATATGTCAAAAGCGCCAGCGATGTTTAGGCTGATGTAAACATCTTATCAGAGCATCAGAATTCCTCCTCTGCTTGGCATCGCTCACGGCCCCGAGTCAGGAGTAAAAAATGCAGCTATTACACAATATGGTATTGGGAAAGAGAAAGTGCCTTCTCTCCTCCCCAGACAAATTACACCCTGCGGTCTCAATTCAGAGCCTAATTAAAGTGGAAGGACTCGATGGGAGCCCTCGCTGATAGCCAAGTTTCACCCAAAATACATTTCCTCAGCAAAGCTGACTCTGTGTGCTCATCCCTCACGGTACTGCCAGGACAGTGCCATTTTCTGAGACACAAAATGCTGTTTTATTAGCAAATTAGGGAGATGTAGAGTGAGATACAGAATATTTGCTGCACCAAAAGCCATTTGCCCAGGGCACTTGTGGCTATTTTAAATTACTCTGCCACATTTTATCCTGCCCCTGGCAGCTCCACGTAAACAGATGTTTTGTTTCAACAAGACATATCCCAAGTCCTTCCCGGCTCATTATCCAAGGGCAGGCCCCAGCAAGGCTGCTGGGAGCAGGGAATAGACTGGTTTATTTAGACTGGCCAGACCTCCACGCCATGACTCACATCCAGCCTGGAGCATGCAGCTCATGTCACGGAGAAGTCACCGCAGAGGCAAGAAACTGATCCCCACAAGTGGTTGCTCCATGAAACTTGGGGGTATTGTTCACCCTGTGGGGAAAGTCCATTGGGAACCTTGCTAAAAATATCACAAAGCTTTCTGAGAATTATGCCCTTGAAGATCTAGAAGGATGCTCTGCACTGGAGTTGCTCATCCTGGGATCATCCCTCATTTCCAAGGGAATAAATCTGCATCCTTTTCTAACCCATTAGAGGTTTCTGTCCATAGCAGTAGATTTGACCTGGGAGATCTCTGTTCATACCACAAATCCCCCAGGACACCAGCCCTCACATCATCAGGGGTACATCCAGCCAAAAACCTCTTTCAGCAGTAGGAACAGAGGGACTTGGAAAACATCTGTCCACCTTCGCTGGGTCTGGAAAGGGAAGATGGAAAGCAAACCGAACAAACAGCTATTTAGTGAAGATTAAAAGGTCAAATCCACTTGTTCCACCATCTGGTGTCTATTTATACCCATCCCTGGCCCATGCAGGAATGGGTTGGGTTTCACATGGACCCTGACTGATCTGGGGAGAGCAGCAATCCACCTGCACTGCCTTGCCTTAGCCAAGGGCTTGAAGCCATGGCCAAAAGCAAATTACAGATCCTCAGGGCCCAGGAGAGGCCAGCTGAGTGCTTTTGGCCAACAACTGGCTGGGGAAGGGCTGAATCCTGCTGGTCCCATCTTCCCTCTGCCTCTGCAAACCGGCTCTGGCTGGACCATCCACCAGGAGGGAACGCTGCCTTCTGCAGGGTTTCCTTCCCAGCACTGAGGCTGAGGATGTGGGGATTGGGATCTGGTGCAGGGCAGGGTTTGGGGTCGGGTTTGAGGAGCCCAGGGCTGCAAACACACTGGTTTCTGCCTTCTTCTGCACTGCAGCCCTGCAGGCACAAGGAGCTTCCAACCAGCATCCTGGGAGATCTGGCAGGATGTCTGGTAAACACAGCTGGAGAATCAGCCTCTTACCTGCTCTGGGGGGAGAGGACACCAGTGTGAACCACAGAGGGTCCTGGAGTACCCCTCTGCTGCCCCATGCACTGCGTTTTTGTCAACCCTTTCTACCCCTTTTGTCCCCAGCTGCAATCCTGGGCTCCCTCTGCTCTCAATATCCAGTTCCACTCACTTCCCCCTAAAATTGAGGAGGGATGACTTTTGTCTGCCACGCAGCAGCTCTGAGATCCCCCCGCCACAGCACCACTGTGTCTGGGAGAGCCCTGCCCTGAGCCAGGCACTGACAGGAGCCCTGCAGCAGCAAACAGCACAGGCAGAGGGACAGCAAAAACAAATACAAAGCAGAGCAAGGGGAACTGCAGTGGTTGTCTTTACCCTCATTGAAGGACTGAGTTTTCTGATACAGGCTCTTGCAAAGTCTCTGCTTACATTCCCTTTCATGGGAACCACTCAGAAGCTGAAGCCTGGCATTTATTTTTAATTATCATAATTTTGATGGGTGAAGCTGCTCTTACACAGACACTATTATTGTGGTATGCACAGAATGATTTAATGCTGCTGCACCCACCCAGGACAGAGGGACAGCAGGGAGCACCCACAGGGCACCCCAGCACAACCTGCCTCCCCCAACCTGCTCCCCAGTGTGTGGGGAGCAAGTTCAGCCCAGCCCGGGGCTGTAGGATTGCTTGTTGGTTGGATTTGGTTGGGTTTTTCCCCTGCTTGCTCCCTCAACACCAGCACTTGGTGAGGGGGAAAAGAAGAAAGAAATGCTGAGATTCTGGAGCACAGGCATAGCACAGGAGCAGCCCCAGGGTTAGACGTAAAGGCTGCCCAGCTTTTAAACATCTTCTGGTAAAATCATCTCAGGTTGTCCTTTCCCCCAGGGCTCCATCTGTGAGCTCCCTGCCTGGCGTGGCTGCCCAGGGGCTGCTGCCTGCCCTGCCAGCCCCCTCCTGTGGCTTCAAGCCCGGGCCAAGAACTCCCTGACAAAATGTGGGAGGCAGCCAAGGGAAATGGGGGCAAGCCCGGGGTGAGGGGCACACCTTGCCAGCCTGCTGGTCTGCCTGGCTGCCCTCCTGCCTGCCAGGCTCTCTGCCCATCCCTCTTCTGTTTGCCGTGTGATTTTTCCCTCCCTTCTCTTCCCCTCTTTGCTGGATATTTGGGGCTGAACCACAAAAGCAGCAATTACCCCTGTACAGGGCAGAGGAAACTGAGGCACATCCAGACTGCCCCCACTTCCACAGAGGCAGAGATGGAGTAAAACCCATCCCGAGAGCATCCCAGAGCAGGAGTGCTACACTTTGGGAGCCAGCATGGACTTGCTTCAGTGGGAGCCAGCACATTTCATTCTGAAGCCCTGAAATGCAGCAGCTGTTGAATATCCTGGTGTGAGGCGAGTGCCCCGGCCAGGGGAACATTTGGGGAGGCTGCCTGGTCCTCCACCCCTGCCCCAAAGAGGATGCAGGCTCAGGGTCACCCTCAAAGGACAAATCCCAGAAGAAAAGCTGGTGGATGGCAGCATCACGCTGCATTCCCTTTGCAAAGATCTCCTTTAATCCCACTCCAGTTGCCTTTGGGATGGGCTTAGGAGGGGCTGGCTTCTTTTTTCAAGGGATTAAGCAAATTTACCCACTCACACTGCAAAATACCCTAAAGCAAGCCTAAGAGCTGGACATGAGGGGACCTGGGGCTCCAGGGTGGCTCTGGATTTACCTCCAGTGCATGTGGGAGTGGGAGAGCTGGCAGCAGGACCCTGGAAATGCCCCGTGCCCTGCACTCCTGTCTGCTCCTAAAGGGAAGGGTTTGCAACAGCACTCCTAAAACCTCATCAATCTGCCTGGAAAAAACACAGAAGTCAGCAAGGAATCCCAGCTTTTCCAGACTGATCTGATTCTGCTGTGGTCCTCAGTGATTACCAGCCCTGGGAGGCAGGAAGGGCAGATTCCTCACTCACAAGAGGAGGAGGGGAAGGGGATCACAGCCATTGTGCTTGCGGAGGAAAGCTTGGAAATGTCTCTCATCTGCACCCAAGAGACTGGAGAAATCCCACCACAGGAATCCCATTTGGCTGCCAGCTGGCTGGGGATGCTGCAGCTGGGTTTGGGAGCTGCCTGGTGCTTTAGGTGTCCTGGCAAACGTTCTCCAGGCACGCAGAGCATCCTCACAAGTGCAGCCCAGCTGCAGGTGCTCAGCCCTCCTGCACACGGGCAGGGTTAGCCCCGTCCCCTGCCTCAGTTCCCCCCGCTCAAAACCCCACCTCACTCTGTGAGTGATGCTCACAGTCCCTTTGTTTTCAAGCACTGCGAGAAAAATGCAGAAGCTCCAGCCTGGAGCCTCGCTCCCATCCCTACAGGGCTCCTCGCAGTCCCTGCAGGCTGAACCCTGCCACATCCCCCAGGATTCACTGCCCAGCACTGTCCTGCTGCTGATGCCCCCCCAGATACCCCATCCCCTGCAATCACCAAGCCCAAACAATGATTAAACCCCCAAATTTCAGGTCTAGTTCTGCTCTCACTTCACCATTCCCTCCTGGTTTACCTAAAAGTATTGATGAAGGTAGAATAAGCTCTTGTTGTCTAAATTAGGTGAACAGCTGAGTTATAAGGCTCAAATTGAAGGGAACTAAATCACGAACAGCACTTTCCCACCACAAGCATGGCATTGATTATAACTCTCAATGCTTGAGTGCATCTTGGGGTGACTCTTCTGCTCGAGCTGTTACAACTTATGCAAGAAAATAACCGGGAATACAAACAATGCTGGTGACCTTTAATAAATATTTGGTAATTAAAGTGTGGCTACGGGAAGAAAAGTCATTATATAAATACGATTTGTTCTGACTCAACATTTCTACTCCTTGGGTATCTCTCCTAGATCTCACCAGTACTTGCCACTGCTTTTTTCACCCCACAAGAAAGGTATTTAGGGAGAAGCAAGATTGCTGTGCTGCTCCCTGCATTCTTGTTCCAGAGAACAAAAGACACAGAAACACAGCAGGTGGTTTGTTTTTTTGGTTGTTGTTTTTTTAGCTGCTACACCGGAGCTGGTGGAAGTTTTCTCCCAAATATTTTAATATGCTATTACTCTATTCGTCCAAAACAAGATCTTTGAAGGTTTCCTTCCCCTCCCTGAGAGCTGATACTGCTCTAGGGGCTGAGGAAATGATGGTAAAATGGGAGCCAACCAGGCATCATCACCCAGCCCAGGGCTGGGCAGCCAAACCAGGGCAGAGCGCCTCAGTTCCAGCCCCTTGGTCATGTGTAGGTGCCATTTCCTCTGCTGCTGCATTCACAGATTTACCCAGATCCGCTGCTTTTTCCCCAGCTCAAGCTGGGCATCATCAGGATTTCCCTCAGCCCAAATATATCACCTTATTTCCAGCAATGTAGACACCCCTTGGTGATGCTTTTAAACCACCAGGTGCCCAGCTGGGTGCAGAAGCTTCACTGTATAATATTTTCTGCCCTCTTGGGGAATCAGAGACCAACTCCACACTGTAGGGAGGGTAATTCCCACCACCATTTATATGTCTGTTGCTTAAAAATTCAGCTTACTCCACTTCAAACTCTTTTCTGAGCACTGTGAGCACTCAGGGTACCTCCAAGTGCATCACTGCTCACCCACTGACCCTCTGCTACCTGCTCCTGCCAGCCTGGCTGGGTGGCAAAACCAAGCAAGGGGCAAAACCAGAGTGATGCTGAGCAGCGAAATCCTCTGAAGCTCCAAGGTTTAGCATTTGCCAAGGTCCAGCCTGGCCTGAGCAGCCTGGCTGGAATTAAAACACCGCTTTGTTAGGGGCAGAGAAGCCCCTAGGGGAAGGATAAAGTCGGTAGAAGTGGCAAAGCTGAATCAAAGCACAGCCCCTGGTTGCAGCTTCCCGACTGCTCCCTGCTGAGCTCCAGCTTCAAGGACTCTTCTCCCAGCCCAAACAACCTGAGAAGGAGCAACTTCAATGCAATTATCCCTTGCAAAGACCTCAGAGCATTTCCAATTGTGCAAACCTGAATTTGGAGCCGAATTTGGAGCACCCATCCCTGCAAGGTCGGGGTGGGGAGCTGGCTTTGCCAGAGGCATGAAAAATGACCTGGTGCTGATGAATGAGGCTCATGGACAGCCCCGGAGATGGGTGTGGGGGCTGAGGCAGCTCGGTCTCCACTCCCGGGGTCTCCCCAAAAGCCCTGTCGGGGCAGGGTCTCCGCAGAGAGTGTTTAAGGAGGGTGAGAATTGCTGGCGCTGGTGGCTGAGGGAAAGGGCTGCTCATCCATCTGCTCAGCTGCTAACAGGTGGCTCAGGAGCGGACTGCGCATTACTCAGCCCCAGCTTCATTTACGATGTGGCCCCGGCTCCCACTCGGAAGGGAGTTAAGCTCATTGCTTTGCAGCGCGGCTCTTTCCTCGTAGCAGGAAGGGCATTAACCCGCCTGACCCCACGCCTGGGGACACCGTCTGAAGGGACATCACAGCGCCCGGTGTGTGCAGAGAGAGGCTCGCTGGGAGGGATGCTGGGTCTGGGAAAGGCTCCCCAAACACCGAGTGAACCCCACGGATCAACAGCGCAGCTTTCCGCGGGGACTGACAGCCCCCACACGGCGAGCGAAGGTGGGCACCGAGGTCCTCGCCCACCCGAAGGTGGCCCCGGTGTCCCGGGGCTGGCGAGGGCGAGGGGGGACCCGGCAGCGGACAGGACGGAGGGGACGGAGAGGCAGCGGGGCTGGAGGAGGAGAGGCAGCGGGGATGGGGACAGGACAGAGGGGGATGAACGGATGCATGTGTAGGGAGGACGGAGAGATGAAGACGATAGAGAGGCAGCGGGAGCGCAGGAGCGGAGATGGGAGGAGGCGGAGAGGCGGCCGGGACGGGGACTGCAAGGGACAAGCGGGGACAGAAAGGTGCGGGCAGGGGGGACGGCAGGATGGAGAGACAGGACCGGCACAAG
>QUSF01000045.1:1829463-1845208 GCA_003676055.1 Chloebia gouldiae | reverse complement strand
ACAAAAACGCGACCAAAAAAAAAAAAGGGGGGGGGGAACCACGACGAAAAAAAAAATACCCCCCAAACCAGGGAAAAAAAAAAAAAGAAAAAAAAAAAGAAAAAAGAAGAAGAAAATGAAGAAGCAACGAAGGGAAAAAAAAAAAAAAAAGGGAAAAAAACCTAAAAAAACCCCATCCCGCTTTTGGATACGATTTGAGGCCAATCAGGCGCCGGCAGCCCCGCCTGCCTCCAAGTGTCAACTCCAGCCTGTTGCTCTCACAGTATTAACCCCTTCTTCAGCCCCAGCGCTGCCCGCTGGGGTCTGATCCTTCCCCGGCTCGGGGGTCCTGCCCCCGGGAGAGGGGCTGGCACACTTCCCCCTGCAGCACCATGGAAGGGTTTACTCCAGAGGGCTGATTCTCAGCATCCCTTCCCAGCTGGAAAGCACCGGGCCCGTGCCAGCTGGAGAGCATCTCATTTCAGAAGGTGCCTCGGGAGGTTCCCATGTCCTTCCCTTAGCCAGGGACAGAGAGGGCTTTGGGCCCCAGGGAAAACTCCAACAGGACACACGTACAAGGAGTTTCCATGCTCTGAACCAACAGCTGGATCCACATGGGGTTTCCTCCAGCTGGAATAAGACAACTGGCTAAATCAGACTCGTGGAAAATACCTATGAGAATAATACAATGCAGCCAGCTCCTCCTGTTGCTCTTTGTTTGTTTCTGTGTGTGTGTGTTGTGTGACTTCATTTACAAACCCTTCATTCACCCCATTTCAGACTGAGCTTGAATTCCCAACTGAATTCCCTTGCAGTGAGGAAAAACCCTGCAGCAATATAAAAGTCTCAGGCTGTAAATCCAGGTAGCTGCTGTGTGCTCAGCATGGCAAGCACCAGGAGATGGGCAGAAACATTCTGTCCCTGGCTGGGAACCCACTCAGAAACAGGGAACAACCGGCTGTCACGGAGGAAGGGAAATCACTACGTATACATTACTCCTTCTTTCCTCTTAAGCCCTCCTTCTCCATTAGTTCATGAAATTCCTGGCCTCTGGAGTGCCCTTTGTGCGGCACTGGAACATCCTGGGACGTCCTTGCAGCAGTTTGGGGGTGGTGGATCCATCCTGTTAAACCTCCTCCAGGAAGTAGCCCACGCTCAGGGCTTGGGCTGTGCTCCTTTAGCCTTGCTGGGTGTGCCAGTCCAAGGACCAGCTCCTCCAGCTTGGTTCCCCCCCCCCCCCCAGCCTAATCTGAAAAAGAATTGAAAGAACCAAGCAGCATTTGGCGCCTCAGGATTCCTGGGAAACCAGAGTCTGGCCAGTGCTGAGTAATGAGGAGTGGGGTTAAAGGCTGCTCTCCCTTTACTCCAGGGTGAATTTACATCCCCCTCTCTGTTATTATCTCCTCTTAAAAGCCACATCCCTACCTACAGTGAACCCACAGCCCTGCCTCCAAACAGCAGCTGCCCTGGGGTCACTCCTTTTTAAAGTGTGGGGTTTGTGACCGTAGCAGAGGGGGAAATAATAGTTAAAAACAATTTTAGATGCTTGTGGTGGACAGTGACACAGGTGTGGAAGAGGACACTTAAAATCCAGATGTTGGGTGGCCAGAAAACCACAGGAAGGAGGAAAGCAAGCCCAGGTACAGTGGAGTTTGGTCTGGGACATGTCTCCATATCTAATGGGGTCCTTCAAAACCCAGAGCCTTGGCTGGTCTCCTCAGCAGCCCCCTCCTCTCCTGGGAGGGAGCTCAGGCTGCAGCTGGAGCTGCTTCTTTCCACTGACTCGGGTGGGTTTTCCTCCCTCTACAGCTTCATCGAGCTGGGGACACTTTGTGTTTTAACACCAGCAGGAAAGCGCAGAGCCAGGACCAGAAGCCCAAAGCGAGCCCTGACTGCCTCCTCCAACCCCAAACCCCACCGACACCTCCCGGGCTCTGCCGGCCCGCGGGAGGGGAGGCAGGGAGGTGCTGCCCCTGCTCTGAACTGGGACAGGTAAGGCTGCAGGCGACAGGATGTAATTTATTCCCGGCTTTCCGCTCCCGGAGCTGCAGCTTTGATCTGGGAGGACACGCTTGCATCTTAGCTTGGAGGCACCGCTGGTTCTCATTAGCGGCTCGCTCTGCAAACAGTAGCTGGAATTCCTTGTAGCCTCCCCGGGCTCGTTACGAACCAGCCCAAAGACGCGCTGGGAAAGAGCAAAACCTCACCTGGCTGTCCCTCAGCATCTCCTCCCAGCAAAGGGTGAGGAGCCTCAAGACCTTTTTTGGGGGGGTTCCTGCTTCTTAACCCCTCGCAGGATGCGCCGTCACCAAACCTCGCCCTCGGCTCCCATTTCCAGGGGCTGCCCGATCATGTGGAAGCCATTAACTCCGCAGTCACCGGGATTTAAAGACCCTTTGGCTCAAACAGCCTGGAAAGGTCTGCCCCGCCGCCCTCCGCGTGTCCCCAGCCCTGCAGGGACCCCCCGGCCCTTCCCGAGGGGCTGGTCCTGCCCGGCACCCCGCTCCCGAGGGATTTTTGGCTCCCAGGATGAGCCCCGGGTTGTGCTTGCTGTTCCCGCTGTGCAGCAGCAAAATTGCCCCTTTTCGGGGCTTTGCGGTGCTCTGCTGTCCCCTCCTTGCTTTGCAAATCCAAATTTGCTGCTCCAGGCTGAGTTTTAGTTATTCATTTTTGCCCTCAGCGCAGAGAAAACACTTGGGACAATTATTTGCGCTGCTAATGAAGCAGCTTCAAGCCCCAAAATTGAAACCACTAGATGTCAGCGCTGCTCTACGCTGCGGTGGGAAACCCTAAATCCATCCCTGGAATTTGCTGGGAAAGTGGGAGCGAAGGGGTCCTGCAGCCAGCTCAAACCCCAGCCCAGAGCAAAGGGAACATTTCCGATAGTTTTCATTTAAAGTGATCAGGTGGGCGGAAATGCCTACCAGAAAAGAAGCTGGGCTTTAAATCAGAGTCCTGGCCAGTGTCCTGCCAAGTTACCTCCAGTGAAACCATCCTGGCTGTGGAGGTTGCTAAGGGGGACTCAGGGAAACGCCTGCTCCCGTGAGGAAAGGGGAGATTCGGCCTTGATCTGGAGCCAGGGAGTGAATTAAGAAGCGAAATGTGCCAGTAGGAATCTGTGCTCGCTGCTTTGCCCTTCCCTCCCCGCATGGCCACAGCCACGAGAGGGCCCCCCTGCCTTAAAAGTGGTGATTTAGGGTTTGGTGCCTCAAAACCCTGAATACCCCATTAAAAAAGGGTTTTTCTTCCCTTTAGAGCTATATTTGAATGCAGCAGCTCATCCCTGGAGATGGTTTATGAGCAGCACCAGAGGGTTGGCTGCTGTGAGGGTGATGCTGGGCAAATGCTAATTCTCCTGGATCCCCTAAATGTGGGAAAAGAAGATTTTTAGGAGTTAGACAGGGGCAGGAACATCCAGGCTGGGTCTTGGTTTATCAGCTGATGATGCTGCCTCTGAGATTTGGTGCCCTTGGTGCTGGGCACATCGGGAGCCATGGCTGTGATTTGATACAATTTGTACGAATTCAATTTCTAATTTCTAACCCATCTTTAGATTTTTTTTTTACCTTATAATTTTCTCTGTTTTCCTTATTTAGTCTCTATTTTTTTATCTGCATTTTGATTTGTAACGCCATCATCCATTGCCTTCGTTGCGTTTCACACCTGGATTTCCAGAGCAGGGATGTGGCACTAGAGGTCAGCCTTGCCTCAGGGTGGCTTTGGAGCCCCGCTTGTGTCCAGGTGCAAGGGAACAGGTTTCTGGATTTCCAAAATCAAGGGCTAAATCCTGTTTCCAGCATGGCAGCCTTCCCCCTGGGGAATTGCTTCTCTACTTCCTGGCTGGTCCTGGGGCTTCCAAGGTGTCCTGAGACCAGAACATCAGTGAGAAGATAATTTTGGGGATTGGAGCTGCTTCATTAGTAGCTCAAATAATTGTCCCAATTGTTTTCTCTGCACTGGGGGTAAAAGGGAATAACTAAAACTCAGCCTGGAGTTGCAAATTTGGATGTGAACCTGTTTGCAAAGCAAGGAGGGGACAGCAAAGCACCTCAGCCTGGTCCTTCCTGAGACTCCAAAGTTGTGTCTGCTCTGGTGTTAAAGACCTCTAAAAGCCCCCAAACCTGCTGTAGGGCTGCTTTTCCTGTGGAGCAGCCCATAAATTCTTCAAATAAATATGGTATGTTAGAACAAAAATACTCTTTTCTATAAATAACAACAAGAATAATAATTCATAATAATAACGAAATCTTCCTTCCTCTCTATTCCAGTCTCCGGTTTGTGGGTTGGTGAAAATGGATGAAGCCTGCAATGGTTTTGCTGAGTGATGAGCACCCTCCAGAGCTGCCCTGTGGAATCTCTGTCCCCCCAGGTTTATTCCAGGTGTGATCATTTCAGTGACCCTCAGGCTTACCCAGGGGATTTCTGTGTTCCTGGCAGCAGCATTCCAGAAAGGGAATCCATCGAGGATGGACCTGCCCAGGTGGGAACAGTCCAGAGCTGTGAGTCCTGGGCCATCAATCTCTGCAGGTGAACAGGAACTCGTGGTACTGGGTTGGGGATGGGTGGCACTGTCATCTGGCTCTCCTAAATTCCCATGTACTGTTGGAAAACACCATGGAAAAACCTGTGTCTCTCTTCCTCAAACAGGAGAAAACCTTAAACATCATGGGGAGTGAGGACAGGGGATTTTAGATGCTTTCAGAGGGAGTGAATTATCAGCAGCTCCAGGACCTGCAGCTGGAAATGGCCTAAAAGCAGGAATTACACTGTTTTGTTTTTTTTTTTATCAACATACCATGATATTCTCACTGTGAACCCTCCCAGGTTGCAGAGGTGACATTTTGTGTCAGGGCATTGTGAGAGGGCAGCAGGGATGAACAAGGCACAGGGATCCTTCTCCTGGGTCTCCTGTGCACAGGGGGAGCAGGCTGCTTTGCTTTTTGCAGTGGGAGGCAGAGAGGTGTGCTGGAACAGCCCTAAAGCACAGATCCCTCTTCTCCCACCATCCCAGGACAGCACCCTGCCCACCTCCTGTCCTATCATCCAGTCAGAATAAAGCTCATTAAATCCAGCATCTTCCTGCTCCAAGGATGGGGCAGGTTTTAGGTTACTGAGTCCTCCACGTGCTCAGGTTTCTCAGTATCTCACCCTCACTGACCCTACCCAGACCCAGCTAGGGTTTTTTCTCCAAGAATATTTTATTAAATTTTATTTCCTGAAAAGCCAACTAACAATGCACCTGACTCATCCTCACTCCCTGGAGAGGATCTTCCTTCCTGTCCCGGTGATGCAGAGTTGGGAGAGCACAGCCTGAACTTTGGGTGAGCCCAAGCCTCTAAATGCCAACCTTTTAGCCAAAATCTGCTGCTTGAGTGGCAGTTTCCCCTGCCTGAACCATCTTCCTGCTCTATCTTTGGCCTAAAATTCTCAGATGCTCCATTTAAAACAATTTCTTCAGTGAACTGGAACGTCCAAGAGATGTGTGAGGTTTGAGGTGGTTAATTTTTGCTCTTTTTATATTTTAAAAGGAATACATTTGCATCACAGTGATGAATTTAATGAAACAAAATAACTTGGTGCTTACTGGAGATGCTTGGGATGAAGGAAGAGGAAGGTGGGAGGAGGAAAATCCACACTGCAGACCAGCTCACACTGATATTTCAAGATCAGAGTGAGCAATGGCTTAAGCCTGAGTGAGGTAGGCTCTACCTTAAAGTGGTTTCTAGACCAAAATCAAAGGAGAAGCAGAATCCACCTTACATCCCTTGATGTATTTCAATATCTGTAGCTGCTCAGAATGCTCCAAAGGCATCTTCCATCTCCACTCCCTGCTTGCTGTGTGCTCTCCTTCAGGTCACACCCATTCATCCCATTTCCATCCAACCCAGATGAACTGCAGGGGGTGAGGAGCAGCCAGGCTCAGCCCCGAGCACCTGGAAAGACCTGGAGCGACACCAAGGTGTCACCTGGACCAGCTCCTGCCCTCAGGTGTGGGGCTCAAGCAGCTGCTGGTTTGTCCCCAGAGAGAAAAATCACATCAGGTCCTTAAGCAAGAGGAAAACCAAAACAAAAATGTTGCTCCTTCTTTTGTGGAGTGCTCTGGAACATTCCTGTACCTGCTGGAGCTGCCTGGAAAGGGTGAGCAGTGTGTGCTCCTGTGCTCCACAGCTTCTCTGCTCACCCCGGGCAGGGAGGTGATGGTTTGGTGTGCAAACAAAGCAACCTGCCTCGGGGTAGGTGATTCCCAGCTGTTCAGAGTGAGGGCTGGGGAGGCTGGGCTGGAGCATCCAGCTGATCCATGCCTGGTCCATCCCTGTGCTTCCAGCCCACGGCACAGCCTCAGCATCACGGGACACGGCGTGCCTGGAGGAGCCAGTGCCTCTGAGCCCAGCCACAGCCAAACCACTCACTTTTTCTGCCTGCCTTTCCCCATCAGGAGGCAATCAGATGTTCTCCAGGCTGCAGATAAAGCTCCTGCCAGCTTGGTTTGACTCGTCCTCTTGATGAGAGCTCCCAGATGGAGGGGCTGGAGCGGAGGGGCAGCAGTGACTGACTCTGCTGGGTCCTGGTTCATCAGCTGATGCTGCTGCCTCTGAGATTGATGACCTCCAGGCTGAGGTGGCTGGTGGCAGCTCTGGGAGCCTGTGGCATTCCAGATCCTGCTGTGGGCTTTGGAGAAACTCATCCTGCTGAGCAGAGCAAGGCCGTGGGAAGGAGAAATTCCCTCCTGGAACCTCAAGATGCTCAAGACTGTGTCCCTCTTTCCTTGCTCCTCCACTGCTTGGGCTGCCCATTACCAACATCCCTGGGCATGTTGCACTTTGGCCAGCAGGAAAAATCCCTGATTGCCCCAGCCCAGCACAGTCAGATGGTTTTTTTGGGTCACACGTTCAGCTGCAAGGCACACGACTGAGCAAACCACAGCATGGGGATGCACTGACAGCAAAACAAGCTGGGCTGTGAGCTGTGGGCTCCGTGCCTTAGGCAATAACTTTGGATTCTGTTTCATACATGCACACATTCTTCAGCTGTGCTTGGATTTCAAAGGGTTTCAGCCTTTGCTGAAATCACATCAAAGCCAGATTGTCCAGGAGAAGCTTTAATTTTATCACTAAACCAAACTGTGGTGCTTATGGTGCTGATAAATCTGTCCCTCAGCTGCAGGTTGTTGCTGAGGACTCTTCACTGCTCTCCAAAAATCCCAACCACAGCGAGATCTTCCGACCTCCCAGGAGCATTGACTGCCCCAGCATCCTCCACACACTGTTCTGGTGGTCCTGCATTTGGTGGGTGTGGGCAATTCCCATACACTCCTCACAGGTCTCAGAGGAGGGGGTGTTGCAGACGTGAACACTTGTGGAGTGCACCTTGGTGCTGAGGGATGAAGGGAGGCTGAGCTCAGAGGGGGAAATCGCCTTTGCCGCCAGCTGGGGTGGTGGAGGGGGGTGCACTGGAAGCTGCTTTGCTGGGGTGAACAGGGATCCCCGGGGTGAATGCAGGAATCATTGGAGCAGTGTGGCACTGGGCTGGCAGGTCTGGAGGTGCATGGAGAGGCACAGCACAGATCTCAGTGCTAGACACCCCTGGGCTGTGGAAAACATTTATCTTCCCCAATAATGGGAACTAAGCCCTCAGCTGCCAAATAGCGGGTTCCCCACTCCACTGAACTGTCCCAAATACCAGCAGGGAACAGAGGATGGAGGGCTGGAATAGCTGACCTTTAAAGGTCCTTTCCAACCCAAACTGTTCCATGACTCAATGATTCTGTGACCTTTTATCTTTCCTGCACACCCCTGTTGTAACCAGAGGCCCCATCCCTGCGGGGTCACAGAGCTCCATCCCTTTGCTTAGAGCAGGATCCAGAAAAACTGGAGAGTGGTATGAGGGAGGCTGGCAGGTGGGAGCATCCCTGGGGGATGCAAAATTTCCCTCTTTGTTGCAGGAATAAAAGTGAAGAAGGTCTCCTTCCACTCCATCCCATCCAACACCCCAATCTTATCCTGTCCCACCCCTCATTCCATTGCCATCCCATCCCATCCCTTATCCCGTCCCATCTCACCTCACCCCATCCCATTCCACCCTACCCTTTATTCCACCCTGTTCCAACCTCAGCATCCCATTCCGTCCCACGCAATCCTATCCCACTCCTCAGTCCCATCCATCCCACCCCATCTCATGCCACCCTCTCTAGCACCCCACCTCAAACCCACATCCCATTCCATCGCACCCCATCCCACCCCATCATTCCATCGCACCCCATCCCACCCCATCATTCCATCGCACCCCATCCCACCCCATCACTCCATCCCCTCCCGTCCTCACGGCGCTGCCGCGCCCCCACCCCGCTCCGCCCCGGGGAGGCGGCGGCAGCCCCGGGCGGAGCGCGGTTCTCTCCCGGCTCCGCTCGGCTCCTCCGCCGGCCCCGCTCGGCCCCGCTCGGCCCCGGCCCCCGCCCCGGAGTGGCTGCGGCGGGGCCAAGCCGCGCCCCGCTCCCTCACTATAAAAGCGCGGTGCGCCCCGCAAAGCAGGTACCGGCGGGGCCGCTCCGCTCCTCCAGCCTCCGCGGGACCAGGAGGAGGAGGAGGAGGGTGGGAGGAAGGGGGGGGCCGGGTCCTGCTTTCTCCCCCCCGCGCCTCCCCCGAACCCCGATGCGGCCGGCCTGAGCCCGCCGGGACGATGCTGCCGCTGCTGCCGCTGCTGCTGCTGGGCGCCCCGGGGCTGCGCCTGACCGCGGGGGCACCCCCGGACCCCGACTCCGCGCTGGTCACTCCCCTGCGCCTGGACCCCGACATCAACGGGCCCGCTTATTTCAGGGGGGGCCCGGCCGAGCCGCCCCGGGGCGGGCAGGCGCTGGTCATCCAGCTCTCGGCTTTCGGGGAGGATTTCTACCTCCACCTCTCCCCCGACGCCCGGTTCATCGCGCCCGCCTTCGCCGCCCACTACCTGGGGGCGGCCGCCCGCCCGCTCCCCGCTCTCCGCCACTGCTTCTACTCGGGGGATGTCAACGCCGACCGCGAGTCCTTCGCCGCCCTCAGCCTCTGCGGGGGGCTCCGGGGGGCTTTCGGCTACCGGGGAGCCGAGTACCTGATCAGCCCGCTGGCGGGGGCGGCGGCCGGGGGACTCCATCGCCTGCAGCGCCGCAGCCCCGGCCGCCCCGTCGGGGCCGGAGCATCCCGCTGCGCCGTGGGCTCCGGGCTCACCCCCGGCGTGCTGCAGGCGCTCGACAAGTACCGGGGGCGTGCGGGGGGGAAAGGCGGCCGCGCCAAGCGCTTCGCCTCGGTCCCGCGTTACGTGGAGACCTTGGTGGTGGCCGACGAGTCGATGGTGAAGTTCCACGGGGATGACCTCCAGCACTACCTGCTCACCCTGATGGCCACGGCCGCCCGCCTCTACAAGCACCCCAGCATCCGCAACCCCATCCAGATCTCCGTGGTCAAGTTCCTCCTCATCGGGCAGGATGACAAGGGGCCCAAAGTCACCAGCAACGCCGCCCTCACCCTCCGCAACTTCTGCGCCTGGCAGAAGAAGTGGAACAAGGTCAGCGACAAGCACCCCGAGTACTGGGACACCGCCATCCTCTTCACCAAGCAGGTGGGTGCAGGGGGGCCCGGAGGAGCTGCTCCCCCCTGTCACGGTGCCCTGCGCTGGGCTGAGGCGTTCTGCCACCTGTGTGCATGATGGGGAGGTTGTGCCTGTGGCTGATCCCTCTTTCCCAGGGAACCTCCACTCTCAGATGCTGGGCTGGGGGGTCTAGAGGCATGGAGCAAGCTGACACGGGCCAGCCCTTGCTGTCCCCTGGGCAGGTTTTGGCTAGTAGCCTGGAAAAATCCCTGCCATGGGGTGAATGAGGCCAGGAGGTGTCCAAAGGCAGGTTGCCCCGTGGGCAGAAACCTGCTGCTCTATCTCCTGCCTCCATGCAGGAACTTGGCAGCAAGTGCCCTGTGGCTCTGCTGTGCACCCTGAAATGAGAGGTCTGAGCCCAGAAGAGGAGGAGCATGGTCCCGCTTCCCCCTCCCCAGCTGGGAAGAGCTCACAATGCCACCTGCCAAGAAAAAACCTCTCCCTGCTTCCTCTGACTCATGCATGAGGTTCTCCTGAGAACCTGGACCTCTCCTCAGCACTGGCTGCGCTGCATGGAACCGGTTCAGGGCTGGAAGTGAAGGACCAGAGATTCAGCCAGCACTGCAGCCCTCGAGTGGGGGAGAGCAGAGAGCCACTGCCACCACTGCCGTGGGCTGGCCGCATCCCTGTGGTGGGAGAGAGGCTTGGAGCTGCCTGTGGTGTGGCTTCGTGGTGATGTGGCGTGTGGGATGAACTCTGAATCCTCCCACCCCCACAAACTGGGTGACACTGAAGCTCCCACAGCCTCTCCCCATTGTTCCTCCCTCCCTGTAGTCCTGTCTCAGTGTGGACATCAGCCCAGTGCCTGCATCCCAAAATCCCTGGTGGGATGGGAAGAGGATGAGCCCAGCTTGGATGGGACAGTCACGTCTTATCCTGGCTGCAGCAGGCTTTGGCAGAAAAGGCTCCTTGCATTTTCTCTTTCCAGTATCCCTGCCCAGATGTTTTTGGATTAGGGACAGGTGAGGAACTCCCCTCCGCAGCAGGGAGACCATTCCCAAAACATTTTTCCGGGTCAAGCACTTGTGATGGGTGGGAAGGATACAGCATCCAGCTCAGTTCAGCTGTCCCTAGCCTGGGCTCAGCAAGGCCTGGAGCAGGAATGATGCTGTGCAGGACGTGTAGGATCTTGTCCTGTGTGTCCTCTTGTCCTCCCCACCCCGGGCCAACTGTAAATCCTATGGGAGCACAGACAGGATGGAAGCCCAGGCTGCTGGAGCAGCTCAAAGAGGAGGACACTGCTGACACCTCTGCAGGCAGCTCCACCTCTGGTGGAAGCCCAGGGAGGTCACTGGAGCTGAACGTGGGACAGTCGGTCCCAGCGATTCAAAAGATGTGGATCACGTCTGGGCTGCATTTTTTACACATTGCTAAACCATCCATTCCTGAAATCCCAAAGCAAGCTGAATGCAAAGGCACACGGTCAGGGAGACATCTGCCTTCCTTGAGTGCATCCATCTGTGGTCCCCTGACATTCTGAAGCTTATCTTCCTGCCAAAAAGCTGTTACATAAGCCCCGACTTAAATTTCACCTCCAGGCTGGTTGATAGGCAGATTTCACTGTGATGATGAGTTGCTGACGAATGGGGCTCTCTTTCACTGCTTGGATTTTCTCCCTTCCAACACTGACGATGCTGAGTGATGGATTTGCCTTTGGGAAACTCCGTCCTGATCAGCTGGTGGGTGCAGATTCCCTTCCTACCTGAGCCACTGCTTGTTGGAGGGTCCTGCAGAGCATCCAGCCTTCAGCTGCCCTCCTGGAAATATCCCTGCACACCATGGCAAAGGGCTTGTCCACCCTTCCCACCCCTCCTGGACCTCGTGTCACACTGGCAAACGTTTGCTGTGCATCTTCGCTTTGCTGTAAAACCAAAGGGATGTTGCATGAAGGAAGATCTGGCTGCAGCCTAGCACGTGGTTGATGCTGTGGGGGAATTTGGAACCTGCAGCTCAAGCCTCAGCTTTTTGGAGTTGCTTTGGATGCACACAGGAAGCCTCTGTGGCAGGAAGAGTGCTTATGACTCTGAGTAGGTGAATTAATGCACAAGGATCCCCTGACTGACCTGTGGAACGTCTTGAGAAGTTCACAAGTGATGACAAAAAGCCTTGGAAGGTCCCATGCAGGAAGGTTAGGCTGGCAGGAGAGTGCTGATGCACTGAGCAGGTTGCCTGCAGCCCCTTGGGGGACCAAGCATCCTCCCTGTACCTGTGCCAGCAGGGGTGATACCAGTGACAGAGAGCAGAGGCAGAGCCGGCTCCTTGCACGGTGCTTTCCCACCCTAAACCTCTTCAATTTCTCTCTGCTCCCCTCCTGAGCAGCCTCAACACCTGGCAAGGCTGAAGGAGGGGTTCAGGTGGGGGATCAGGAGCTCTCATTAAAGCCCAGAGATGCTGCCTGGCATGCCCAGGCTGTCCTGAGGAGGCTGTGGTGAGGAGTGAGGGAAAAGCCCCTGAAGAGCTGCTGCTGGTGTATCCCAGCGAGGCTCAGAGCGAGAAGTGGGTCAGTGTGTCAGTGCAGGTGTTGGGCTGGGAGCCAAAGCTCGCTGTGCTGGCGAGGAAAGAACTCTTCAAAGAGCTCTGAGAACTCTTCAAAGAGCGCTGAGCGGGGCGCTGTGAGCTGCGAGCCTGTGACATTCCTCCCCACGCCCCATCCTCGCCCCCAAACCCCCAGTGCTGGTCAGAGCATGGGCAGAGGCTCCTGGGCAAGCTGCAGCCCTGGATGGGATCAGCGTGGTGATGCCACTGGGTCTTGGTGGCGTTTTGGGGCTGGGACTCTGCCCCTGGGCTTGCCAGCACCGTGAATCAACCTGTGCCCAGCAGTGGTGGCACTGCCAATGCAGCGTGGGGTTGTCACCTCTTCTCCCTGCTGATGCTGATGTATGATGGGTCAGGGGTGCAGCAGGGCCCCAGCTGGCCAGGAAAATTGCAGAGCAAAGAGCTGCACTCGGTTGTACGATGGGGTTTTCCACCACCAGAGCAGACCCAGACGTTTCTTCACGTCACCTCTCTGGAGATCCCTTTCTTGCCTGTGCCTCCACACTCCGTAGCCCCAGGTCTCCTGTTAAAGCCATCTCAGGCCTGGCTGGGGCTCTCTGAAGTCATCAGGACTGTTATTTACCCACGGCTGAACCTGCCTGCGCGGGAATGCCTTCAGCTTGGAAACCTTGCTGGAAATATTGGCAGAGCAGCTCCTGCAGGATTTTGAGCAACCCAGGCGCTTTGGCTGGGCGAATGCTGAGCATGAATCACACTTATTTATAGCATGGGAGCGCCCAGCGAGTCCCTTACTTTTCTTTTCATGTGGAAAACAGCTCCGTGCCCGCTGCATGGCCTCCCTGGCAGCTCTGGGGAAGCACCGAGGGAGGGGAGGATGCTCCAGCCCTCCCAAACCAAAACCACACCCCAGCAGGGGAAGGGAGCACCTGGGACAAGGTTACTGCCAGGCCGCAGCACCGGTGTGTCTTAAATGGACTTTTTTAGCACAAGCACCTGGGGAAGGGCGGATCTGCCTACCATGAGACCCTTCCCAGCCTCTCTCCTATGTCAGATCTGTCTGTCCTCAGTTTGGGGGTGGAAGTCTAAGCTGGTTCCTCCTTTGATCACCTCGGCTTGGTTGCTCCTTGAAGGATTGCTGCAGAGTGTCTTAGAGAGACAGGAGCATTCTTTAACCCTGGAAACCTCTGGACATGGCCCAGAGCTTTCTTGTTCCTTGGAAGAGGCTGAGAAATGAGACTGAGAAGTGACTCAGCCCTGAGTCCAAGGCCAGATGTGTTCCCATCCACCCACCTGTGTCACCATCCACCACCTTAAGACGAAGGGAACCAGACTGGCTCACCTGTGATACAACCAGCTCCACCCTGGCCAGAGGAGCTGTTTGGGTAGGAAAAGCTGCTGCTGAAGGCAGGGCAGGATGCTACACACATCCCTGGTGCTGGAGTTAAGTGCAAACACACCCTTGCAGCCTGGGCTGGGTCAGGATTGAGGTTTCCTGCCTCTGTATCCCGGTGTGGTTCCCATCCCTTGGGGCTTTCTTCCATCAGTAGCTCCCCGTGGGGAGCCAGGGATGAGGTGGGAAAGGGAAACCGTGGCACCTGTGCTGTCCCCAGGACTAACCCCTTCCCTCTGTGCCTGGCAGGACCTGTGTGGTGCCACCACCTGTGACACGCTGGGAATGGCAGACGTGGGCACCATGTGTGACCCCAAGCGCAGCTGCTCCGTCATCGAGGACGATGGGCTGCCCTCGGCTTTCACCACCGCCCACGAGCTGGGTAAGGCTCCCAGCTCTCCTCTTCCTCTCAGGAGTAATGCTTTTTCTCTTCAAGCCTGGTCTTATAAGCTCCCGTAGACAAACATCACACCCTTGGCAGCTCAGCTACCTCAGGTGGCATAAAAGAAGCAGGATGGCTCCTGTGACAGTGTTGGAAACAAAAGTTTTAATAAAAAGCAAAATAAAAAAGCTCTTTACAGAGAAATCTGAGCCAGAGCAAGAAGTTCTTGCTCCTGCTAAAAGACCCCACAAAAGTGATTATTTATTTTGTTCTCTTCTTTTTCTAGTGAATTGCTTAGGCGGGACTTTTTGGCTCCTGTCCAATTAGCTCTCCTTAAGTTTGAGGTGAAGTCCCCAAGGTCCTATGAGGTGTCTTTTAACCAAATTGAGGAGAGAAACTTCTGGGCTTTGTTCCTTTTTAAGGAGACAAAGGGTAACTTGTTTACTCGGTCAACAGGGTCACATTCCTACACAGGAGCAGTTCCAGGAGCTGCCAGGGTTCAGAATAGCCCTGGTTTCAGCCTCTGGGTGTCTGGTGATAAGGAAACTTTGCCTTGGGGACAAGACTCCCCCTGAGCCAGGTGGGAAAGGGCTGGTGAGGGAGCAGAAGGCTTTGCTCGCATGGTTGCTGCCACAGCTGGGTTTCCAGGATTCAGGAGTCCTGAAATAACAGGCAGAGTGCACACCTGCCTCTGGGAGGGAGGAGACAGCGGGGCAGGTGCTGAAGTCACCTGTCACCTTCTCTTCACAATTTCCTTTGCCCTTCCTTTTCCTTGTGCTTTCCATGTGCATGAGGCATTGGGGAGAGAGCTGGAATGTTTGCTGACTCTTCTGGGCTGTCCACAGCTGCAATCCTTGTGGGCCTGCCCCACTCTATGTCTCAGTCTCCCCCAAAAGAAGCTGGGGGGAGGTTCCTGCTCCTTGTGCTGTGCTGGATTATTCATGCTGCCTCCCTTATCCCATCCCCAGGCCACGTCTTCAACATGCCCCATGACAACGTGAAGGCCTGTGAGGAGGTCTTTGGCCGGCTGAAGACCAACCACATGATGTCCCCCACCCTCATCCAGATCGACCGTGCCAACCCCTGGTCAGCCTGCAGCGCTGCCATCATCACCGACTTCCTGGACAGTGGCCACGGTGAGCCCTGCTGTGCCCCTCACCCCCTGCCCGCGTCCCTGTTCCCTAGGAACAGGGTCTATCCCTGCAGGTGTTTACTGGGAAAAGGTAGTCGGCTGTAGAGCTCTTCCTTTCCTGGCTCTGTAAACAAATTTAGAAGGAAATAGGAGGTTTCTGTAGCGTCCAGACCTCCTGGGTGTCCCCAGCAGTGACATCTGCACGCAGGCTGCTGGCACAGCTCCAAGGCATCACCAGGAGGTGGAATCATCTGTGTCTGGGATGCAGCCAAGATCGAGGGCATCCCTGGGGTAGCTTTGGCCCAACCTCCCTGCGGCGGTGCTTTCCCTCCCCACTCTGGTCCATACGACCCCCAGGACCTGGTAGAGCCCCTCTCCCCACTCCTGCAGGGGACTGTTTGCTGGACCAGCCTGCCAAACCCATCCCTCTGCCCGAAGACCTGCCGGGGACGAGCTACAGCCTGAACCAGCAGTGCGAGCTGGCCTTCGGCGTGGGCTCCAAGCCCTGCCCCTACATGCAGTACTGCGCCAAGCTGTGGTGCACGGGCAAGGCGCGCGGGCAGATCGTCTGCCAGACCCGCCACTTCCCCTGGGCCGACGGCACCGCCTGCGGCGACAAGCGCTTCTGCCTCAAGGGAGCCTGCGTGGAGAGGCACAACGTCAGCAAGTACAGGGTGAGTCCTGTGCTGGGAGCCCCAAAACACCCCACAGGGTCACTCAGTGAGTACAGGGTGAGCGTCTGTGC
>QUSF01000045.1:1811569-1824463 GCA_003676055.1 Chloebia gouldiae | reverse complement strand
GTCACTCAGTGAGTACAGGGTGAGTCCTGTGCTGGGAGCCCCAAAACACCCCACAGGGTCACTCAGACCCTGGCTCCCATCTCCTGAGGGTGGAGACCCAGCATGGGCACACTGATGTGGAAAGAGCAGGAGATCCCTTGGGTGTCATGTGTTTCTCAAGGAGTGAGGCTGCTGCTCTGCTCCAGCCAGCCCTGGGCAAGTTTCACAGAATTTGCTGTGTTGGAAGGGACCCACAAGGATCATTGAGTCCAGCTAGTGGCCCTGCTCAGGACTATTCCCAAGAGTCACACCACACACCTGAGGGTATTGTCCAAATGCTTCTTGAGCTCTGTCAGCCTTGGGGCTGCGATCACTTTCCTGGGAGCCTGTCCCAGTGCCCCATCACCGTTTGGGGAAATAATCTTTCAGTGATATCCAACCCAACCTTCCCTGACACAACTTCAGACCCCCCTTGGGTCCTCTCACTGGTCACCACAGAGAAGAGATCAGCATCCACCCCTTGGATTCCCGTCACCAGGAAGGTTTGTGGGGGGTTGGAGGTTTCCCTTGTGAAGGGATGGCTCCGAGTGTGGAAAGGATGGGTGTGCAGCATCTCACGCCGTCCCTCCCTGCAGGTGGACGGTGGCTGGGCCAAGTGGGCGCCGTACGGGCCGTGCTCGCGGACCTGTGGCGGCGGGGTGCAGCTGGCCAGGCGGGAATGCACCGACCCCGTGCCGGCCAACGGGGGCTCCTACTGCGAGGGCATCCGCGTCAAGTACCGCTCCTGCAACCTGGAGCCCTGTGCTGCTGCAGGTAAGGGCTGGAGCTCGGCTTGGCCTGTAACAACCCCACAAAACTAAAGCTGGAGGTGCAGGCTGGCGCCCAACACCACATCCCTGTTATTTCCAGTGCCAGGGAAGAGCTTCCGTGAGGAACAGTGTGAGGCTTTCAACGGCTACAGTCACAGCACGAACCGCCTGACTGCCTCCGTCTCCTGGGTTCCGAAATACTCTGGTGTCTCGCCCCGGGATAAGTGCAAGCTCATCTGCCGGGCCAATGGCACTGGCTACTTCTATGTGCTGGCACCCAAGGTTGGTGAGAGACCCCCAGGGTCAGTGCCTGACTGTGGGATGGCTCCAGTGCACCTGGAGATAAATAGATTTTCCTTTTCTGGTGGGTGGATGGTGTTAGATGAGGTGCCACCAGCCTGGTATGAATCAGCTTGGTGCTGGAGCTAGTCCCTGGAGGGTCTTCCTCTGGAAGATGTCACTTTTACCTCTTGTAAAGGTGCCTCTGGTATATTCCTGTGGTTCTGGGATAGAGGATGATGGATTGGATGCTGGGGAAGCATCAGGCAGGGCAGGGGGACATCCAGAGCAGGATGGTGTTAGCAGTGTCCCCTGTGCAGCTTGTTCCCAGCAATGGAAAGGGCAGGAAATTCTGTGGATGGGAGAAAAGGGATGAAGTCCCACGTATCTCTGTCTCAGAGACCCCAAAATCCTGTCTGCAAAGCAGAACATGAGCAAAGAGTGACATGGTGCCTGCTGGCATCTCCTGTTGGATGGATTGGGGTGGGATGGACACAGCTGGGATGTCTTGGGAAGTGTGAGAGGGAAATGCAGCAGCTTGTTTTTCTCACCTGGTTTAGGTTGTGGATGGCACCCCTTGCTCCCCGGACTCCACTTCGGTCTGTGTCCAGGGCAAATGCATCAAGGCGGGCTGTGATGGGAAGTTGGGCTCCAAGAAGAAGTTTGACAAATGCAGTGTCTGCGGAGGAGACAACAAGAGCTGCAAGAAGGTCTCAGGCTTGTTCACCAAGCCCATGTGAGTATTTGGGTACCCTGTGTGCTTCTCTTACTCCAGCTCTGTGTTTTGGTGTGGGGGATGCAGGAAGGTTGTGGAGATGGTGACGGGATAAATCCTGAGCCAAATCTGCTGGTGCTCGTGTAGATCACTGCACAGACACATGGGCTGGCTCTGAAGGAGCAGCAGGACACTTTTAATGTTCTGTTGACTTCTGCTGATGGCGTGCTGTTGAGCCAGAGGGGCTGAAGCATCTTCCCGTAACTGAGTGTCATCAGCCTAGACAAAACTCAATGCAGCAAGGAGATTCAAAATGATTTTCACAGGAAGAAGACAAACGTAGGGGAGGGAGGACCTCAGGGCTGAAGTAATGCACCGTGTCCCTGTGCCTGATGTCCTGCCCTGCCCGCTCTTCTCTTTCAGGCACGGCTACAACTTTGTGGTGGTCATCCCCGCGGGCGCCTCCAACATCGACATCCGGCAGCGGGGCTACAAAGGACTCATCAGCGATGACAACTACCTGGCGCTGAAGAACGCGCAGGGCAAGTACCTGCTGAACGGCCACTTCATCGTCTCGGCCGTCGAGAGGGACCTGATGGTGAAGGGCAGCGTCCTGCGCTACAGCGGCACCGGCACCGCCGTCGAGAGCCTCCAGGCCTTCAAGCCCATCCAGGAACCCCTGACTCTGGAGGTGCTCTCCGTGGGAAAGATGACCCCTCCTCGGGTACGCTACTCCTTCTACCTCCCCAAGGAGAGCAAGGAGGACAAGTCCTCCTACAAGAAGGAGGGCAAGACCCCGCCGGACCTCAACAACAGCGTCCTCAGCCTGTCCAACCGCCTGGATGGCGGGAGGCCCAGCTACAAGCGCCCCTCCTACAAGTGGGCGGTGGGCGGCTGGGAGGCGTGCTCTGTCACCTGCGGCGATGGCTTGCAGAAGCGGTCGGTGGCTTGCCGCGACTCCTACGGCCAGCCGGCCGCCGAGTGCGACGCGGCGCAGCGCCCCGCCGACGTCCGGCTGTGCAGCGAGCCCTGCCCGGCCTGGGAAGCTGGACCGTGGTCTTCTTGCTCCAAAAGTTGTGGTCGGGGTTTCAAGAGACGGGCGTTGAAGTGCTTGGTGCCGACGGGGCGCCTGCTGCCCCGGGAGAGTTGCAATTTTCGGAGGAAGCCGCAGGAGCTGGATTTCTGCACCTTGAGGCCGTGCTGAGCAGGTCAAGGGGTGCCTGCAAGGAAGGGCATGGTGTTCTTATGGCTGGGCACAGCCAAGCAGCAGCCAGAGGTTGGGAGTGGGGGAGATGTCCATAGCACATAGCAAAAGGGGGAAAAATAAGAAAAAAGTGGGGAAAAAATGGACCTGGGTGTGGGGACAGCCCCGTTCACCTGGGACAGAGGGCTTTTACCAACCAGGTCACTTAGAGCAGGAATGAACATCTACCTCGAAGCCACTGAACGACACAGAAACCACCGGTGGAGGCTGGGAACTGGGGGGACAGATGGAAGTGAGGAGGATCATCCCCGCCTGTGGTGGATCTGTGGTACAGGCAGGGAGATGCCCCTAAATTGCACAGATGAAGCCTCCCTTCCACCTTCCCAGGACCAACCCTACCTCCCTTCTCCCTGGACTCCCCCAACACTCATGCTGAATGGGACCAAAAAGATTTACCAATGCAACGACTACCGGTGCGATGAGGCGCTGGGACTGATGCCTCCAGGATTTGCTGGTGGGGACTTTGTTGTCCCAGCAGCATCCCTGGGCCAGGCTGGAAGGTGGTGGCTTTATTTTCATTCTCTCCTCCTGTTTATGACCTGACCAGTGTAAATTTTATGGTGCTTAACTCTGTATTTTTTTAACCTCCTTTCTCCCCTCCTGGTGGATGTAAACCTTGCGTAGCAGGGCTGGTGTTATTCCCAGGGGTCTCACCAGCCTGAAGTTTCCTATGGTGCTTTGGGATGGTGCTGTGTGAAAATCCAGATGCTCCTTTACACCCTGGTCCACTTGAAGCTTTTCAGGGCTAAAAGGGATCACAGTGGAGTTTGAGCTGTCATTCCAAAAAAAGCAACAAGGAACTGTGTTGTAGTTCCACAGGGTCAGACACAGCCCCCCCGGTCATTGAGACTTCTCTTCGCTCTGGAAATGGTGCTCAATGCTCAATGGGACCGGTGTGTCATGCCCAGACATCCCACAGCCTCCTGCCTTTAACCAGGCTGGGGTATTTTTCCTCTGTGTAAAGCCTCTCTGAGATATCCTCAGCTCTGTCAGAGCTGGGGTCACTTCCCTGGCATCCCTTTTGAGCTGAGGGAGAGGGAGATTAATTTGGGTCTTTGGCTTTCCTGAGGAAACAGGGGCTCAGCGGTGTTCAGGCATGCAGGGAAAGAGGCACTGTAAAACCTCTTGCTGCTGCAAAGCATCTACAACCAGTTTCCCCCTGCAGTTATTCTGGGGTTGTTCTGTACCTCTGAGGTTATTCTGCATCTCTGCTGGTTTAGTAGCATCGTGCCTGTTGTGGTCAGAGGCTGTTTTACCTCTCCCAAACCCCGTTTATCATTGAGGTCTCTTGCTTAGATCAAATCATCAGGCACCACTGAATTTTTTGCTTTGTCACTGATGCAGGTGCCTCTTAATCAACGAGCTGTGACTGTGAGCAAGCCAAAGCTTCTGGGTCAAGCTGTGCACTTACTGGGATCAGCAGGAAGGTATTTTAGGGATGAGACACACATTTTGGGTAGGCAGAAGATGCCATCTCAGCAAATAAAGGCTTGGAGCCTGCCATGTTTGTTGGAGGTACAGCAAGGAAACTCTGTTGCCCCTTGGGTGGCTCCAGAAGGTCTCCAGCTGTGAGCAAAGCGAGAATGACAAGAAATGGGACAGGTGGCGTGAGAGTTCCCTTCTTAGGTTTTTCCAGCAGCTCACAAACTCCTTGTGACAATGTTTGTGGGCTCATCCTCCCTAGGGATCCTCCTAGAAGATCGATCTCTTTCAACACAATCATGTTTTAGGTCTCCACGCTGCTCCACAGAGCCAGGAGCAGATGTTGTGGTTGCTCTGCACAGCAGGGAACGGGAGTTAATGTTCTTAGGAAATCCCTTCCAGGTCTCCATTCCCATGAACATACCACCAATTTTCTGAGGGTTTTCCTGCATATCTGAGCCCACTGCGCTTCCCTCTGGGGACAGAGCTCTGAGGAGCTGCCCTTTAGTGTCCTGCCATCCCACAGCTGGTTCCTAAGCCGCCGAGAAATTGTCAGCCTCGCTCCTGAGGAGGGGAGGGATTCCTCGTGTGTGGTTCTTTTGCTGAGGGTGCAGCAGAAGGACGGAGATGCCGATGGTACTGGCTGCTTTGTGTATACCATGTATACTGAACATCGATCTCTGCTGTTTGTGCGTCAGTAGCAAACCTGAAATAAATCTGTATTTAAAGTTACACCCCGGGGACACAGTCCTGCAAGGGTTGTTTTGTTTTTGGCTGCAGGGTATTCTTTGTGTTATTATGATCCTGAGCCCTTTATATTGTCAGCTCATTAACTAAAGAACAAAACTGATGCCTTTCAGGCTTAGCTAAAAACAGACACCAAACAAAATTCAGAGAATAAAAAGTGGTTCAATTTATTGAAGGGTCTTCAGGTACATTTGGGGCAGATAAAGCCCCCCCAGGGCCTACATCCAAGAAAGGACAATGGGTCACAGGTTTCACACTTTTATCAGTTTGGTCCATTTGCATATTGGGGGTGAATCTGCCAATTACAGCTTCAGCTAATGAAGTCATTTAGCCCAAGTTTGCTCCCCCCAACTCACTTTTGTTTCCATCTCCCTGGCCTGAGGCAGTGAGGTGTCCTTGATTGCCAGGCCAGGAGAGGAATTGTTGTGTCTGCCCCAAATGGGGAAGCAGCAGCTCACACTGGATGTGGAGTTTGGAGTTATTCACTAAAGAACTGCAGGTTACAAATAGATGAAAAATATAAAAGCTAAAATCCTAAGGCATCAAATCCAATAACTTCATATGCCCAACAGGTTTATTCTGATTTGGTTCTGCTACAGGATTGCTACAGGATACTGGTAATAAAGAAGCCAAACCTGAAGGGGCCTCTGGTTAATCAGTCCCTGTGAGCCTCAAGTGAACCAGGGATGCTCACTGAAGGAGGCTGGTTTGCCTTAGGCTTGAATCAGGATGTTCTTTTGTCAGGGTGACAGGAATATGGAGTTAAAAGGATTGATGTATACTGGAACAGCACTCTCACATCCTGGAACAACCCTGTCTGTGTGTTCCTCCTAAAATTCCCAGCACACCCTCCCTGAGTCAGAGCCCTCTTTCTTCCCTGTTGCACCGGGGCCAACGGTGAGATAAAGCCCTTCCTTTTCCTGGGACGTGTCAGCTCAGCGATGCCTGATGTCACCTCCTCCAGCTCTCAGCAGGTTGCCTAGGTTTTTATTTACCCTCAGCAAACACAATTTATTCCCCATTCTCTTTTAATGATTTGGCAAATTTCCTGTGTTTTATTTGGGGGAGAAAGCTCAGTTTGCTTTCCATCATCACAGAATCCCAGAATAGTCTGTATTGGAAGGGACCATGAAGTTCATCTCATTCCATCCCCTTTTGCCACAAACAGGAAGAACTTCCACTGTTCCAGGGTGCTCCAAACCCTGTCCAACCTGGCCTTGGACACTTCCAGGGATGGGCAGTCACAGCTGTTCTGTGCCAGGGCCTCCCCAGCCTCACAGGAAACAATTTCTCCCTAATGTTTAATCCCAAAAAAACAGAGAACCTTCCCCCTCAGTTTTTCCTACAGAGACCCTCCCCTCACGATAAAGGCAAAGAGTTGCAAATGGCTTTATTGGAAGCAAGAAGGGAGATTTTAACCTTTTATAGCCATAAGTTTTGCCTCAAGCATCTGTCCAGGAGCAGAAAATTAAGTTTAAACTATCACCTCACTCCTCCAGGTGACAGCCCCACATTTTTAACCAGGTGCCCTTAAAGATCACCCAGAGAGGCAAAAAAAACCCACATAATCCCCAAGTATTTACCTGGTGTATATATATATGTAGATATTTTATACATATATATTTTTATTATGCATAAATTTTTATTTATTATATATAAATATGATATATATAAATATATATAAAATATATACATTATATACATATATATGTAAT
This sequence comes from Chloebia gouldiae, assembly GCA_003676055.1. NCBI lineage: Eukaryota > Metazoa > Chordata > Aves > Passeriformes > Passeridae > Chloebia > Chloebia gouldiae. Next base: position 1,817,533 of record QUSF01000045.1, on the reverse strand, counting down.
AAATTATATATATATATATATATTTATACACATATTTACCTGGTGAGGAAGAAATAAACCCAGCATCAAACACAGAATCACCCTGTGGAAGGGAAGAAGGATGTTTAGGCAGGGAAAGATGGTGATGGCTTAGTGGGGCAACAGATGGGTGACACAGATTTTGTCCTGCATCTGTATCAAGCCTCAAGGCACAGGAACAAGCTCCTAGTGCAGGAGGAATGATGTGGAGTATCAGATTTTCTGTCTGAGAAGAAGGGGTGGCTTTTCCCACTGTCATGAGATGCTGCATTCGATGCTTCTCTGGATTCCCCATTTTCCAGCACTAAAAGGTTTTATTGTTTCTTCCCTTCACTACGAATTTGTCGTATTTGGATCCTGCAGTAGGTAATAAAAGACTGAACTGGCTGCTTTTCCCTTCAGGGGACACTGATGTGCCTTCACCTGCACGGAAGGGAAGGTCAGGATGATCGGATGGAGCAATAGGCACGAGACCCATCCCCTCAGGCCAAGGAATCATGGCCAGGAATCCCCATTTTGGTCCAAATCCATCCCTGGCTGAGCTGGAGAGCTGAAGATGGCTTGGGCAGAGCACACCAAATGTCTTTAGGGAGCTAAAACTCAGTCCTGCCTCTGGGACCGCCTGCAAATCTGCTTGTTTACATTTGTCCTGTGCTGAAACCCAAGAAGCTTAAAATATTTTTTAAAAAGGGATTACCTGGAGTGTAAGGGAGAGAAACTACGGAGGGAGAGGGAAATGCTCCTGCCTCATCTGGTGTTTTGGTCCAGGGCTTTGACGTGGCTGTGGATCAGCTCCCTGGGGTTGGGATGCTGCCTTGCTATTTTTATATCTCTACATACACACACACATAAATATATATTACTGCCATCACTATTAATAATAATTATAATTACTGGGCTTTGCCAGGAGACAAAAGCAAAACCAGACGTACGTTGAACTAATGGAGCTAATTGATAACACATGTCCTGCAGAAAACCTCTCCTGGGAGAAGAACGAAACTGGGAAGGGCTGTGCTGTGCCTGGGAAAAGGGGAATGTTCACTCGAGCTGGGGATGTAAAACAAAATGCTGACATGGAGCCAGGATGTGAGACCCCAGCCCCTCTTCCCATTTCCTCCATCAGCGCTCCCGGCACCGACACCTCGGTACCGCAGCTACGGCTGGTTCTTCCTGAATCTGACAAAAAGTCCTGCTCCTCAAGCAGGAAAGTTCCCCACTGTGGAACCTCGGAGAATGCTCTGAATGCTGCTCAGGCAGTCAGAGGAAGCCTGGACAGTTCTGACTGGGATGGAGATGAGCTCCAGCACGGTGTGGGACCAGCTGGAAGGGATGCCAAGGCCTCAGCAGTGCCGACCCCCCGGCCCTTGCAGCAGACTAAACTTCCCCTGTTGTCCTCCCAGCCAGCAAACTGACACGTTCCCACAAGCATTTCTGCTGGTTTGGGTTTATTTCTTTTCTTTTTTTAAAAATTTTTTTCTAATTCTCCAACACGGTCAGTGCCAAGTTTGTCTGTCCAACACTAATCTGGCAGGCAGGGCTCTTGGATTTATGGCAAGCAAACGCCCACCTCTTATTGACCAGCGGCAGGAGGAGGATTTTGTCTTTTTGGAGGTCTCCATCACATACTTTCACTCCTGTAAATGCAAAATCCTTGCAGAAGTGATGGCAGGAGGAGCGAGACGGCGTCAGCATCTCCGAGGGAATGAGCTGAGTAAATCAGGCAGCTGTTAAAGATTATAATCCTTAACTAGGTAAAAACCCCTGGAAATCGCAGCCATGGGGTGAGTGGTGAGAGCTTTCCAGCCAACTCCTGGGGAAGGCGCTGCCTTTGGATTTAGCCTAATTAATATCAAGTTCAGCCAAGCAAGCCTGGGAGGTGGATGGGCTCCCAAATGGTTTTTTAATGTGCCATGATTATTTTTTAAAGGTTTCTTTATTTTCCCCCAACTTGTAAATGAATTTAGCGCTGGTGAAAGGTGTTGGATTGACAACCCTGGAAATATAAGTCCTCAAGGAACAATGTTTTGGAGTTGTGAAGGGAACAACACTGTGTGTAATCGAGATGTAAAGGTAATTATTTGCTGTAACAGCTGCTTTTTGCTCTAAATTAAAAAATAGAGACCACAGGGATTCATCAGAGCATCTGAGACATTTTCAGGTGACTGAAGCATTGGGCACAGTAAGAGCTGGCTAAACACACTGTCCTGGAGCTGCTGAGGCACTCAGGGCCACGTTTCAGTATTTAATTGCTATTTTCACTTGAAAACTTGCACATTTTTTTCAGCCCCTAAGCACGATCTTAATGTTGAGCCGGGACCTCAGCACCTCCCTGCTCAATGCAGCCTGCAAGCAAAGCTGGAAGCTTCCACTGAGGCCGAATCAAAGCCTTTGGGGTGTTCAGAGAGGAGAAAATACCCAAAATATATCCCTCCCCACCACACAAATTGTATGCTATGGGCCTTTTCTGCAACTCTGTCACTGAGAATGTTTTCAAAGTGCAGCATCCAGGCTCTGGAGAGTATAAACACATCTCCAAATGGTGCTCAGTGCAGAGAATCATCGTGACAGGGCTAATGAAGGAGCTCTGTGCTCTCCATGCGCTGCCCAGGAGCAGCCCCAGCTGCAGGAACCCAGGCAGGAGAGGCAGGGAAGGACAACTTGACCAGGGATGGAGGGAAAGAAGCAGCAGGATGATGAGGAGTATGCCAAGTCTATCAAAGCATGGCCTATCTGGGCATCTTTAAGGAATCTCAGGGAATTTGGGGATAAAAAACCAATACTAAATACTAAAATTTGGGGACAAAAACCCCAGTGCTAGATGTTTTGTGGAATTAGGGAGATGAAAGGCCACTTATTCATCCATCTTCAGACACCCCGAGGACTCAGGAGGTGAGATCTGGGGTTTGGGGTCATACTTGGGGTCATGCAGGGTCATCATGGCAAGGAATGCCCTTGATTACCATTTTCCCAAGTTGCCCATTAACCCCTGGGCTTCAGCACTTACTTTGGAGGTGAGGATATATTAGGTGGAAAAACAAACACAGGGGAAAAGGGACACTGAAAGACAGGGAAAACCTGGGCTGAGCTGTTTTCTCCCAAAGGAAAGAGAAAAAGAGTGAGCAGAGAGAAAAGGAAATGAGAAGAAAGAATAAAAACATGAGAAACCTCAAGAGGGAGATGCTAATGCAAAGCAGATGTTATCCCACCTGAATTCTGGTGGTTTTGGCTGCTCCACATCCCTGGAGCAGCACAGGGCAGCCAGAGCCCCTCTGTGAGTTGGTGCCTGCTGTGCTACTCCATCCCTGGAGGGGCTGACAGAAGGAGATGGGAGAGGAAAGGAAAATCCCTGTTCTGCTGTTCACAGGGAGCTTTTCTGGGGTGTATCAAACTGTTTGAAGTGTGTAGTTTTTTGAAAAGGAATAAATTAAAAATTTATTTTAAATTTAATTTATTTTAAAATTTTAATTAATTAAATTTTTCATTTAATTTTTTTTCTGCATTTGAGGAAGAGAAGTGAAAAATGATGACACATCTGATGGCACAGCTCCTTTCAGTCCTTAGACCATATCCTCAAGGGCAAGGACCTGGCATATTGAAGAAAACGGGAAGCACAGAATTTTAAAGGAATTAAGCTGCTCTTTATTCTAGAAATTCTTTCCCTTTCCCTTTCCCTTTCCCTTTCCCTTTCCCTTTCCCTTTCCCTTTCCCTTTCCCTTTCCCTTTCCCTTTCCCTTTCCCTTTCTTTTTTCAATGCGTCCCAAGGATTGCTGGAAGTGTTGCTTTTCCAATCCTGGCTGAAGTTTCAGGCCCTCTTAGGGTCTGAAAAAGCCAAATTTCCCAGAATTTGTGCATCACATGAGCCGGAGGTGTCAATGGTTTTTTTCCTCCTAGTAATGAAAAATCAAAGCCCCACAATTGGTACAAAGTGATCCAAAGGCATCCAAATATTCCCCTCGGAGCTGCCCCCGGGGAGGGCAGGGCTGGTCCTGGTCCCTGGGGTGGTGCTGAGCAGGGCATCCCGCCCAGCTGGGCACTCAGCCCGCCACGTGCCAGCCAGGCCTGCCAATCCCTCACCACATCCAGCTGGGACTCACTCCTCACAATGCCACTGGGGGTGTATACATAATTTTTCTGGGGATGGGGAAGTGTGTGTTTAGATGGCAAAAGAATAACCCTGCCCTTGGCTTTGCCCAGACTGCAGGGCTTTGTTCTGCTCCCTGCCAAGGATTCCTCTTGCCTTTTGTTTTTCCCATTGTTTCTGCTTGGTGGGAAGCCAAAAGCACCAGGGAACCTGTTTCTGATTCATCCTCTGTCTCCATGCTGCTGCTGGAGGATCTCAGCCCCCTCTCCATGGATGAGACGTGGCTCTGGGAAGGGTTAACTCTTCCAGCCGCCTTTCCACATTTTTCCGTTTAATATTGCCTCCGAGGAAACAAACAGAGGCAAATCCCACCCTCTCCCCAGAGAATCCTGGCTTGTTCTAGAGAACACGCAAATAATTATTTGTCCTATATTTTCTTTCTCGGTGCCTCGTTTCAGCAGCCTGGGGGACTGAGTAAACGGAACGACAAAACGAACAAGGAAGGCAATAAACCCAAATAAATAACCAACTGATAAAACTGCAGCGGGAAGGAGATTAAAACACCCCAACAACATTCCCCTTGTGGTGTGGAGAGGCTGAAAACGTGGGACAGACGGGAAGGGGACGTGGAGCTCCCCTGATTGATGCCAGCAGTCTACTGGGAGAGATACGAGCACAGATGTCTGGGAGAAGGCCTTAAATCTTCCTTTTTCTGGGTAGTGAGCCCAAACATTTGGGGATAAATCCTTCATGGAGCAGTAGTGAGATTTGTTTGTATTAAGTTGAAACCTACTTGGGATGGGACCTTCTGGTTCTGCATCCTGTGTGCTGCCATTTCCATCCCTTTCACTCTCCTTTTAGTGCTCCTCATGGTATTTTTTGTCCCCCAAATTGGTTCTATATCTATATCTAATCTATATCTATATCTATCTATATCTATATCTATATCTATATCATCTATATCTATCTATATCTATATCTATCTATAGATATAGATATACATATATCTATATCTATCTATATCTATATCTATCTATATCTATATCTATATCTATATCTATCTATATCTATCTATATCTATATCATCTATCTATATCTATATCATCTATATCTATATCTGTATCTATATCTATATCTATCTATCTATATCTATATCTATATCATCTATATCTATATCTATATCTATATATCTATATCTATATCTATCTGTATCTATATCTATATCTTTATCCATATCTATCTATATCTATCTACATCTATTTGTACATATAGATATATACCTCTTCTCCCCTGACTATAGGGTCTTGTGCCAAACAACCTCTGAAGCCACATTTAAACCTGAGCTCTTGCTCAAATCCAGGCTGCAGAGGCTCAATCCCTGCTCAAGACATGGCTGCTCCTGCTGGAAAAATTCCAGACCTGTTGGAATTGTGCTAGGGCTCAAGTTTGGATAATGAGCAAAAGATATGTAAGGAGTTGTTCACTAGAAAAACTTGTATTTACAAGAAATCACATTGCTTTCCTGGATCAGAGGCCATCCAGCTGCAGGAGATGAACAAAACTCCTCTCTTGACCCATCACCTTTGGTTTCTGCAGGTGCCTCTTAAAAAAAGAGATCTTACAGCACAAAAAAAAAAAAAAAACCAACAACAACAAAAAACCTCTGCTGTTATTTTTCCCAAATGGGAAAAAAAATCAAGTCGTTGAATGCAACCCCATGATGTTGAGAAAGTCCTGATTCCCAGCCAGGCTGCAGGTCCTGTGTGTGCCTGTGTGTGCAGGCTGGAAATGCCACATTATAGATACATCATCATCATCATCATCATCATCATCATCATCATCATCATCATCATCATCATCATCAT